>BQNB010058653.1:0-24583 GCA_026074375.1 Tanacetum coccineum
TCATGGATCGATGCAATGCAAGAAGAAATTCATGAATTTGAAAGACTTGAAGTTTAGGAATTGGTGCCGTGTCCAGATAAAGTATTCTTGATCAAGCTAAAATGGATTTATAAGGTCAAGACAGATGAATTTAGCGGGGTACTAAAGAATAAGGCTAGACTCGTTGCTCAAGGATTCAGACAAGAAGAAGGAATCGATTTCGAGGAATCATTTGCACCGGTTGCTAGAATAGAGGCTATTCGTATCTTCGTAGCAAATGCCACTCACAAGAATATGACTATCTACCAAATGGACATCAAAACGGCTTTCTTGAATGGCGAGCTCAAAGAAGAGGTCTATGTTTCACAACCAGAAGGATTTGTTGATTAGGATAACCCATCGCATGTGTACAAGCTCAAAAAGGCTCTTTACGGTCTAAAACAAGCACCACGTGCATGGTATGATATGTTGTCAAGCTTCCTCATCTCTCAACAATTCTCTAAAGGTGCAGTTGATCCAACACTCTTCACACGGCATGCTGAAAACGAGATCTTACTGGTACAAATTTATGTTGACGATATAATATTTGCATCATCTAATACTGCCATGTGTGATGAGTTTTCTAATTAGATGACCAATAAGTTCAAGATGTCGATGATGGGGCAAATGTCATTCTTTTTAGGATTACAAATATCTTAAAGTCCCAGAGGCATCTTTATAAACCAATCTAAATATGCTTCTGAAATTGTTAAAAAATATGGTTTGCATTCTAATGATTCTGTCAACACACCCATGATTGAAAACAAGAATCTGGATGAAGATCTACAGGGGAAACAAGTTGATGCTACACTTTGCGATGGCATGATTGGTTCCTTAATGTATCTTTTAGTCAGTAGACCTGACCTTAACTATGTTGTCTACTTATGTGCCCGGTATCAGGCTAAGCTTACCAAAAAGCACTTACAAGAGGTGAAACGGATCTTTCGATACCTTAACAAAACCATTAACATGGGTCTATAGTACTCGAAGGATACCGATGTGTAACTCATAGCTTATGAAGATGCCGATCACGCAAGGTGTCTGGACACTATACGTAGTACATCAAGAAGCGCTTAGTTCTTAGGTGATAAACTTGTTAGCTGGTCATCCAAGAAGCAAAAGAGCACTGCCATATCGAGTACAGAGGCTGAATATATTGCCTTATCTGGGTGTTGCTCACAAATCCTTTGGATGTGTTCACATCTAACAGATTATGGCTTTTAATTCAATAAAGTTCCTCTGTACTGTGATAACAAGAGTGTGATTGCTTTATGCTGCAACAACGTTCAACACTCTAGAGCCAAGCACATTGATGTTCGCTATCATTTCATAAAGGAGCAGGTGGAGAATGGAATTGTGGAATTATACTTTGTCCGAACTGAATACCAACTCGCTGACATCTTCACCAAACCTTTGCCAAGAGAAAGATTTAACTTCTGATCGAAAAGCTCGGTATGAGAAGCATGTCTCTGGAAACGTTAAAATGTTTGGCAGAGGAAACGGGCGAGTAATGGTGATAACTCATATCCTGTATCATATGTACATAAGAAAACATAAAAATACAAAAATATTTTCTTTTATATAAAATTTTCAAAAACTAAATAAAAAATTAAAAAATCAGAAAAACATAAAAATATGTATCTCTGACATGTCTTCTGAAAATCGATAACATTTACGGCCTTAGAAATGTCATTTAATAATGATATGAGGCTGTAAATGAAGTTAGAGGAGAAGTTTCAAAAGCTTTCAAAACATGCTAATATGGCTTGCTATTATTTCTGATAGTAACCCGGTCTTTATCTTCAAGGTAGGTGATAAGTGTAGAATACACATATCCGTTTGTACCTAAAATAACCTAATTAAGCCCAAAACAGACCAAAAATGGCAAAAATATGCTTGTATTTGTGTTTTGTGAATGCAGGTTCGGATATATAAAAAATTACAAGAAAACCATCAAAAACAAGCAATCACGGACACGAGAACGGAAGAGTGAACAAAAGCCGGAAGCAAAGCCAGGAAAAATCAAACCTACAGTCTACTCCAGTCAATCATGGTCAACAAAAGTCAACAAGGCCTAAAATATTCCACTTAAGCCCCTCAAGTTTTAGAAAGGTTCATAAATGGTCCCTAAACCCAAATAGGCCTTACCCGGATCCTAAAGTCCAAAACCTTAGCCCATTTCCCTTTTTCATAAACCACAAGGGCCAAACTTGTATTTTTCAAAGTCCCTTTATAACTAAAATTGGACAAAGGAAAGAGAAGGACTAGATTTGTAATTACACCAAAGTTACAACTAAATTTTACCTTTTTCAATTAAAAACTTGGCGCCAAGATCCTAGTACTATTCATCATCATCTCCATTTACCAAGCTGTCAAAAACAAGGGGTTTTTCCAAATTAAGGGGCAAGGACGTCTATTTAAGTGGTCTAAATCAAGATGTCATGGATAAATCAGTCAAATCAAGCTCCTATTGGCCATGACGCAAAGAGAGGATTACAGGCTATGTAAAGAAAGCACAAGAGAAGGAAATTTTTACACTAATTTCACTCTCAGAAGAAACACAACATGTCACATCACGGATTGCCACGCTGGTAATCCGTGTGTGCACATATGTGATCCAACGACCTTAATCATTTGGAAATGATTGGAAATTTGGAAGGCTATGATTGATGGAGGTGTGGCAAGCAAGGCTAGAAGCTTCTCTACAGGCTATAAATAGTCTTCACCCTTCACACACATTCACTATCTAGGAGTAGGAGTAGTGTAGAGTACTTTTTAATTTCAGCTTATTTTATTTCATTTTAAATTCATGTAATTTACTTTTAAAGCAATGTAATCATCTTTAATATAATGTAATCAAAGTTTTCAGTTAATAAATTCAGTGATTAACTTTTACATGTTTTAATCTTTTACTTAAAAACTCCATTTTTTCACTAGTAATCAATAGTCTACCATAAGCTCTCAAAAGTCTATATGATTTTGATTTTTGAGCTTAATGCTGTCTTAAACTTATCTTAACAATTTAATCAGTTAAGTTTCCTAATTTACCTTTGCAAATTTGGTGATATTATGAGTTTATTTGGAAGAGAGATCAATAAGGGAAGGATCTCTATGGACTTAACTCCTAGCTTATTTATAAGCTAGGAGAGCTTGTAGCTGCCATTGTGGTTCCTCTTGTTTAGCTAGAGGTGCCTTGTAAGTTTCTCATTTAATCCTTTTTATTCTAGCTTTTAATAATTGTCTATTTACTTATTAGTCTGAAATCTGCTTATTTACCAGCTTATTAGTGCTTATTTACTTCTATTCTAGCTTATTAAATGAGTTTGTTTATCTGTTTTTAGCTTAAGTGCTTTAGAATTTAGAACTTCATAATTTGTCCTAAAAAACCATAAAAGCCAAAAATATCATTAGCATAGTTTAGATTTTAGATTTCTAGGCTTATTCAGTTATTTAATCTTGTTAGTTAAGCTTGTTTTAAGTAGTTAATCATCTGGTATTCAGGAGTTGTCAATTAGATTTTAATTTCTAAGCTTTTCTTAAATCTTTCATAGTCTTAAAGGGGTGTTTGGTATAAGCTTCTTTGACCATCTAAAGTCAAAAGTTTTGTGCAAAACCTTTTGAGACAGCTTAGATTTCAGTTAAAAACATTAGGAGTTGAGTTTTTAGAAGTTAGATTTAAGGAATTAAAAAGTTATGCCTTATATTTAGTGTTTTTACACCAGGGCAGTTTTTGACTATCTTTTTGCTTGTGAAATTTTGATCCAAAGCCCTTAAGGCTTGGATCTTGCTAGCATTGTGTTTAGTCATAAAATTTGAGTGTGTCTAAGTGCAAGGTTTCCCTTAGGAAACCCTGGCACCTTGTGTTTGCACTTGTGCAAAGTGCACCAGTACTAACAAAAAGTTAGTACTGCTGTCACAGTTTTGTACAGCTATTTTGGCTATAATTTTTAGTTAAGTAAGAATAGGATTTAGGATCTTAGATTCAAGTAGGTTAAGGTCTAGTCATAGCTTAATATAGAATAAGTCTTTAATTTTATTTCCTAGCTTATTTACTTAGTTAAGTTGCTGTCAAAAGTCACTAAAAACCTCAAAAGCCTAAAAACAGTACTTAGGAATTTCAGGATCTTAATTTGTTAATTTAGCTTATGAGTCTAGATTTTATAGCTTATATAGATAGATTATAAGTAGTTTAATAAGTCCTTAAAGTTTTAGAGTCCAATGTAGCTTTTTAAGGTCTTTAGCTTATTTGGATTTTGTGCTATTTTGCTTAATTCCTGAGTTTGTTAAATTCATGCTTAATTTCAGTAGCTTAAGAGGATGTCTAGTTCTAGTTTCTTTTCTGAAATAGCTTAAGCATCTTATAAGCTTCTTAGAACACTTTTCCTTTTTAGTTTTAAGCTTAAATTGAGCTTGTTACAAGCTTTTTAGTGAGAATAAGCCCAAAAGCCCACTCACTGTGACAGCAGCTTATATAAGCTGTTTTTGAGCTTATAAGTTAGTTTTAGCTTAAGTTTCCTTTATTAAAGTAGCTTATTTTTGTGTCTTCTATAAGTCCTAGTATTTAGTTTTTCATAAAAGTAAAAAAATATAAAAAGGTGCAAAAAGGGGTTAGCCATACTCGAACCCACGACCTCCCACACACAACACCAATGCCTTAACCAGTTTGCTACATTAGCTCATCCATTAGCATAACACACCATTTAATACTAGTACATGTTTTAGTTTTCCTTTAATAAGCTCAATTTAAGGGTTATTCGTTAAGCATTTTGGTTTTTATTATTTTTCTTATAATCCTGCTAGTGTTTAAGACTTTTCCTGAATTTTTTAGATTTTTCTATCTTTTATTTTATTTTTAATCATTTCTCGAAGATTAAAATTTTATAAATATATAAAAATATTAAAAAAGATTCGAAAAATACAAAAAATAGTTTTTAGTTTTATAAAAAATAGCTTTAGGTTTACATCCAGTAAAATCATTTTTACACTTTTTAGATCTTAAATTTCATTTTTGAGCTTTTATTTTAAATTTTAAAAATAGGAATTTAATTTTAAAAATAGTTAAAAATAGTTTTCTGAGTTTTTATGTTATTTTAGACTTTTCTAAGCTTAAAAATCATTTTTCCAAAATTTTAGTACTTAATTTGCTATTTTCTAGGATTTAATTAGATTAAAGTAGTTTTTATTTCATTTATTAAAATTCAAAAATAATAAAAAAATGTTTTTCTTTTTCCTAAAATTTTCTTTTGTCCTATCTTAGGTTTAGAATTTTAGTTTACATTTTTAGGGTTAAATTTTAGTCTATTTGCTTAATAGTTGCGTTTTATTTGATTTCCGTATTTGTTTAATTATTCAAATTGTTTTTAATTGTCAATTTTAATTGTTGCTTTAGATTAACAAATCATCCATTTGCTTATTCAAATCAGAATCCAAGCTTAAACGAGGTTTCAATTTCACTAGTAGTTGGGGAAACGACCCGGGTGATCATATTTACCCGGTTTAATTACGTTAAATTATTATATATTTATTTAATATATATTTTTGAGAGAGAATTTTATCAAGGGTAACTTGGTAATTTTCTTAATTTCTCTTAAGATTATATTATTATAGTATATTTTAAGTATATAAAATACAAATCAGTTTTGGCGCCGCTGCCGTGGGATAGTGTCCAAGATTCTACGTTTTGGTTTGTTGATTTGGTTTGAAAGATCCTTTGACCCTCGAAAGTTACATTCTTGTTTTTAATATTCAAAATCAAAAAAAGTAAAAAATATAAAAAAGTAAAAAAATATTTTCCTTTTTCTTTTTAAGTATAAGTAAAGATAAAAAAAATAGTAATAATCAAAAAATATAAAAAAATTTCCTTTTTAATTAGAGAAATAAAAGTTCACCAATTGGTAAAAATACCAAAATATAACTTCTCACGGAGTAGAGGGTGTTTATCTAATAAGTTCCGGTGAACTTCTTGGTTTTAGTTCCCAAATCGAAACTAAAGATTTAAAACTTGACCTTTTGGTCTCTACGAAGTACGGCTCACCTTGAAAAGCAATTTTTCAAGAGCTAACATGAAGTAGTTGATTATTTGGAGGCCATGATTGAATGGAGTGGGCAGCAAGGCTAGAAGCTTCTCTACAGGCTATAAATAGTCTTCACCCTTCACACACACACCAAAAATAATCTTCTTTTTCTTCTTATCCATTTAATTCATTTTCTTAATCCTCTAAATTGTTTAATTCTTATGGCGTCTCATCGTTCAAAATCTCTTTACGCTATTAAGGAATGCTCGACTTGTGGAAGATTGTTCACTAAAGAATGTTGTTCGATAGGGAGTCTTAAAGACAAGATACTTGTTCCCGAACCCGACTCTTCTCCGCGTTGTGCAAGATGTGGAACCCAGGTTGATGGTCCGAGTTGTCGTGGATGTGCATTTTTACGAAAGAAATTCGATGAAGATTTGCTTACGTATTGTGTTGAAAACTTTCAAGATACTTCTGAATCATCCAATGACAATACCAACGTTGTTAATGCTCTTCGAGAGCCATGCGTTGTCAATCAAGATCCCGGTGTAAAGTTTTCGCAAGAACCTTCACAAATTGACCATAATTGTTGTTATGAGTGCGGTGATTCATTAGATGGAATTTTTTGTCAACGATGCATTTTTAAATCTTGTGGTAAAGGTGCTCATTACGGTTATAATTGTCCACCAAAAGATCCGATCATTTCTAAACCGGAGCCATGCAATCAAACCATTAATGAAATTCCACAAACTTTACCAAGTTTAGATCCGTCATGCTATTCATTACCTCATGTTTCAAAGCCTAACTTTGTTGATAATTCTCCAAATTTTTCTTACCCACCTCCACAACTCCAGTTTGAGACTTACTTATGTGAGTTATGTGGAAATAATGCTCATTATGGTTATGATTGTTCACCACAGTTCCCGTTTGTCTATGAACAAGAGCCGTATTACAATCAAAACTTTAATGATAATTATTTTCCACAAAATTCTCAAAGTTATTCTCAACAATATCCTTGTTGTGCAAATTCAATATCTTTGTTGTACTTATTGCGGGGGGGGTCCTATTTTGATTATCAATGTTCAACCGATCATGAAACTTGCTTATGAACTAATACCGAGTTTTGATTATTCCGTTTTTTAACCACCCACAAAACCTCGCAGACTCCGTCTATCGTCAAGAAGCTCTTAAAAAATTTCTTAAAGAGTTTGAAGAATTAAACGAGGATCAAAGAATGTTAAGGGAATTAAAAAAGCTAAATCGCGGGAAGAAACAACACGTTAAAGAGGATATGGAGTATCGAGGAATGAGGCATGAGCAGACAATTGGTTGATCACAAAATAAAGAATTCACGAATGATTTGGGTTATAAAAGATTTTTCGAGGCCGAGGGTGATTGATAGAATAAATTTGAGAGTGATTGTGAAATTAGAATTCATAAGCTTAGCAAAGATTTTAATGTATGGGGAAGTGAATTCGAAAAAAGGAGGAAAGCTTACGATAGACGAAAAAAGTAATGCTGCGACTGCCTGTGTTACATGCTTTCTGTTTCTTGTTGATGACGAGGATGATTATATTCCTTTAGCAAACACTCCGACCTTCGATCGAGGAGCCCGATACATTCTCTAAATATTGGGGGATGAAGCTCATCTCGACACTATTCCGGCAACGGAATCGGACGAAGTAATAAAGTCTGGTGTTGAGAACCTTGTCCCAATCCCAAGTGAGTTCGAGGGTATTTCCGACGATACGTGTGATGTGCCTAATTGTAATAATAATCGTGTTAATGTTGAGTCCGAACTTGTAGAATCTTTGATTAACCGTGATACTTCGTTTGATAATTCTTCTAAGATTGACCTTATTTTCGAGGAGTTCGCCGGTGAACTCGCTCATATTGCTCCAATTCCACCGGGAATTGTTGAAGCCAATCCAAATGATGATACTTCGAGTGATGACGATGATTTTGAGGACATCGAGTACGTTAGCCTAGAAGAGGTGAATGATGAGAAAGAGTTTGATTTAGAAGATATTTTTCAAATCCAAGACGTTATCCTTCGTGAGAAATTGTTGAACGTCCATCGTCTTATTTCTAATATCGAATCTTTGAAAGACAATCCTATTCCCATCATAGATAGTGATTCGTCCGATATTTCTCTTTCTTATTCGAATAATTCTTTACCCGAATTCGAGTCTTTTAGCGATGATACGGAAGAGACGAGAAGTGGAAGTACCACTACTCATGCTAATTACTCTCTTTCCGAGTTTGAATCATTCCATTTCGATCCGTCAATTCCTCGACCTCCACCGGAACCTCCGGATATTGAGAAATGTTGAACCCGGAAGATGGAAATTTTGATAAATCAAAGAGTTTAAGGGTGTTTTCTAAATCTTCATGATTTTATGGGACCAGTATTTTTACCACCTTGTTTTCAGATTTACCCTTCATTTCCTCAATGTCTTGACTTCCGAGTATGAAGGACACATATTTTGGACCCTGCATAGTCAACATTTCTAAGAGCCTGGTGGCATTTTCTAAACAGGGTTCTTGTTCTAAGTTATTGCTCTCCCCTAAGGACAACTGAATTCTGGGATCGAGTCCGAGCTTGGCGACTCGGTAATCAAAAAACAAGCGCCTTCGTGGGAGTTCACCCCATGCTTATCCTTTTCTTTCTATTTTTTGCCTCTTATGTGTTGTGATGTTAAGGGGCCATCCTCTTCGTTTCTAGTTGTTTGTTGTCTGTGTTGTGATTTGGCAGGATTAACCCAACATTTCACGAATCCTCTCGTGTTCCGATGCCTAATTTCGATAGACTCGAGTTTATCATTCCTTTGGTGTAAATTAGTTTGGGGAGATCAATATCCTTTCATTATTATCGATTAACGAATTATCTTTGTCTACTTAATAAACGGCTTAGATTTTCGTAGGAACCCGACTTAAACATTGAGGACAATGTTTCGTTTTAGTTTGGGGAGGGAATCTATCGATTTGATGTTGCTTGCTTATTGTTTTGTTCTCACGTACCCGTTTTTCCCACAAAAATAGCAAAAATTTTAAAAAATTTTCAATGTCTTATTCATAAAAAAAAAAAAAAAAAAAAAATAATAATAATAAGACAAAAATGTAGGTTTTCCGTTGGTAAGAAATAAGAAGTAATTTTTGATCCCCGATCGTAGTTGTTGAGTTCTTGCTTTTTCCCTGAACAATTATTGATGCTAATAGTTTATGCTATATTTAGTCTCATATAGACTTTTAACATGCTAGACTTGAATCGTTAGTAATGTTAGAACTTGTGCTAATCTCATTAGATTTTAAATACGCCAAGTTTGGAGTTATATAGGCTAAGCATTTTGCAAAATTTCTTTTGTGAAGAACAAGAAACTGATTGTGTTATTTATAAGTCATGATATTAAACGTAGAATAGTGGGATTCTTTCAAGCTCATTTTTATTAATTGTGCTGTTTTTCTTCCCATTAGTTTGTTTCACTTCCTATATATAAATGTTTAATAAATAGAGTTGTATGGTTTTATTGGTTAATAATTTAGCTAATAGAATGTTTTCTTAGTTCCTGTGTGATTAGGTGAGTAACACATCAGGAATACTAATTTGGTTAAAAATACAAAATATAATAAATAAGATAATCTCTGCCAGTTTTACTTCATCGTGTCGGAGGGGGGCCGATGTTGGAGTTTTCATATAAGGGTAGAGTCCCGGTGTCAAATAAGTAGAAGAACTCTTGTCGACTCGCTTATCGTTGTGGCATATCGAGATAAAAGGCAACGGCGTTATATTATTTAATCACCGAACAAGTCGAAAATTGTTTGCTGCATCGTGTCGGAGGCCTGTGGCGATGTTGTAGCCTAATAAAGGAATGAAGGTTTAATTAGAATGTTGCTTAATTTTATGTCTTATTTTGTGCCTTTAAAGAGCCTAAGGGTATTATGGTGAAATGAGATTGGTCCATTCATGTCTTAAAAGAGACTTAGGGTATATGACATGATGGTGCCTTGCTTAAGTAGGCCTAATAAAAAGCCAAATTTTGGTCGCTCGATGTGGACTTTAATTCTTGATTGCATTTGGTTCTTTTGAGAAGGGATAGGAGTTAATTATTGCGTTTCTTTAACCATTTCAACTTTATTTTCGGATTAATAAGTATCGAAACCAAAAGTCTTAAGAGCCTTTCGGGTATATGACTTTAGTTAATATCCTGAGATACTAAAGTAGATTTGTGGGAGGAAAGGTAAGAACACAATTAAATATTTATGAGTAGTGTTTGTGTCTTGACTTGTAATTAACGGTGCTTTGTTTTTAAGTTAGCATGGGAAAAGTGAAAAATGGGGATGATGAAGTTTTCTTTTAGACGCTTACAATTGTGCTTTTTGTTCTATGATCCTATAAAGTTACCAATGTGGTAATGAAAAATTGCATTATGTCAACACAAATAAATTCGTTAGTTTAGGTAGTTAATAATCAAGAAAATCCATAAAAAGAGAAAAATCTTAGAAAATGGGAAGTCGGGTGTTTTATAACTTGTGATCTCTTATCTCTCTCAAAACAAAAACTCTTTGCTACTTTTTCAAAGGTTTAGTTTGGGGAATTTTCGAGGTATTTGGTTATAAGGCATGTGATATTGCCGGTGAGGACACACAATTGTATAGTTTGGGGAATTTTGATAAGTGTAGTATACACATATCTATTTATGCTTAAAAACGGACCCAAATAAACCCAAAAAGGATTCAAAAATGGCATAAAAAAATATGCTTGTATCTGAGTTTATTGTGTGAGGTATGGAATATTGTCACATATTGCAAGAATATCAGTCACAAAAAACGACACACTGAGAACGGATATGAGTTGATCAAGAAGGTAAAGAAATCAAAAGCCTGAAGTCCAGAGGAAATCTTTGCCTCAGCCTTCACACATAGTCAACCCCAAATGACAAATCCATTGTTTTATAATGCAAAAAAGGGCTGAATATGCAATTTTGCCAAAGTTGTTTATAGCTTGGAATTGTTGTTGCCAAACACAAGGGGTCCGGGCTGTTGCAATTCCTCATAGTTACAAAAAGCGCGCGGTCTCTTACCCGGGTCATTAAACCCGTGGATCTCCCTCTCAACCAATCACAACCAAACCCCTAACCCAATTCAACCCAACCTAGCCCGAACCCCAACCCGACCAACCCGGCTACTCTTATAACACAATAACAGTTACTATTCACCCTCATTTACCCAAAACGATTTACTCACACTCACACACACCGAATCCACCAAGAACACCAAGAACCTTGTCTCGTTAACCCACTCTCCCACACGATAATTAACCCTAGGGTTGGTTAATATCCCTCTCAACAATCCTTAACCATCATCACTTGCAATAAACCTTAAACCCATTCCACCCTGGCTGATAAAGAAGGATCTCATTGGGTGATGTGACTGTTGATGATTGTTTACCTCCATAAATAACACACCAAGCCACGTCAATGATCCAGGGTTATACACACCTATTAAATCCTACGGCTTACAAGGAGAGAGAAGAGATGGAGGGCCAAGATGAAAGAGAAAAGAAGGATCGAGAAGAAGGAGGTTAGCTCAAGCTTGGGGTATAAAAACCCCCTCATTCCAGCACACGAGTAGTAATTTTTAGTAGTTAATTTCTTAGTTTATTTTAGTAGATTAATTTCTTTTCGATTCAGTTTGTTTTAAGTTCCTTCAATTGTAATTTTCATGTTATGTAACTTTGTTTCAAAGTTGTAAGAACTTTATTCCAGTTTTAATAAAAGTTTCATTTCGTATAAATTTGTTTCTCATATTAATTTCTGTCACAAAAATATTTTTGTGTGTTATTAAGGCTTGACACTCTTGGAATTGGATGGCAGCTGAGTGTTCAATGGGTTTGTTTAGAGCTGTTGGACAGCTTATAGGTTAGTTTAGGTTGTGTTTTTGATTTAGGGCTTATGTGGATTAAGCCATAAGCCCACACAGCTTATTGTTGCTTTCTTGTTCTAGCTGGAAAGCTAAGGTACACACTATTTACTTTACAATTGTCCTTTTTCTTCTTCGTAATAAGCTGTTAAGTTTCATTAGAGATAAATAAGCTGTGATTTGCTAAAAAGTTTGATTAAGTAGCATTTTATTGAGTAGTATAAATCTGTCATTTGCCTTGAGTTGCTTTGTTGATTTAGTGATAGATAGAATTCTAAGCTTCTAGAGCTTATAAGCTGATAAGCTTATTTAGCTTATTTTAAATAAGTTAGTAGTTAAGTTTTTATAAAAGTTGTCTTAAAAAGTTAGTTAATAAGCTGTTTATTTTATAAAATGAATGCTGGTTGTTGGTTGTTAGTTGCTTCAGGGGCCAATCTTGCTTGTTTTTATAGTTTCTGTTAAGATTAAAGTTACACAGTTAGTCCTTTTAATTTTCATAGTAAGTCCTTTGTTAGTTTAAGTGTTAGTCTAGTTAGTCCCTAGGTTAAGGGACTATTTCTGCCATTAGTTCGAACTTTGTGTTTTTTATATAAAAACTTTTTTTTCCCCGCCTACCCTTATCTTTCTGTCTTGTCACTTTTAACCCTTGTGTTTTGGCAGTTTTTAGTTTAAGTTTTATAAAAATAGTTTTTATAAATAATAAATTAGGTTTTTAGTTTAAATTACTTAAATTAGTTTAAAATAACTCATTAAAAATTAGGGCTTTTGAATAAAAATTAATTTTCATGCATTTTTTCTATTTATAATAAGTTTTTTTATAGAATTTTTTTGGTTTAGTTTTATATTTTTAAAAATTAATTTTCAAATTTAGTTTTAAACATTTAATTTTCAAACCTTTAGTTTTTTTAATTTAACCTTTTAAATAGAAAAAAAATTAGTGTTAAAATATTTTTTCTCATTCTTTTTAAGTATTTAGAGTTAATCTAGTTTTAAAAGTATTTTTTCTTAGTTTTCATATCAATTTAATTTCTATTTTTTAGATTTAATTTAGATTAAATAGTATTTAGTCATAAAATAATCCGAAAAGCCCTTTAAAAAAAATTATGTTTCTTTTTCCTTAATATTTTCTTTAGCATTAATTAGGTTTAGGAATTCTAGTTTACATATTTAAAGATTTAAATTGCATTTGTTTTCTAAATGGTCGCATTTTATTTTACATTTCGTAATTAGTTTAATTTGTTAATTTAGTTGTTTAAATTGTGCTTTAATTTTGTAGTATAATTAAATCAAAATTATCTCTTTTTCTTATTCAAATCAGGCATCCAAAACTTAAAAACGAGGTTTTCCATTGCAAGAGTCATTTGGGGAAACGACCCGGGTGACTTACCTTACCCCGGGTCAAACATACGTACTTCTAATTATATATATCTTTGTGAGTGGAATTGCCAAGGGATACTTGGGGATTCCTTAATTTATCTATATGTATATTATTTTATACGAAGGTGTTAAAAACTAGCAATCATCACGACGATGAAAACGCCGGTTTTTGATCTTTGAGCCATGGATCCTCTTTGTTTTCTCTTTATAGATAAAAGAGTTCTCATAGGCATGATCACGAAGTTCATTTATTCAATGAAGTTGAAATTTTGGTGATCATCACCGGGCGGGTCTCAGGTCAATGTTTGCATGCTTCATGGGTTCCAGTCTAGGCTATTTGGCTCGAGCTTTGATCAGTAGAGATGACATGCCTTTCCGTACACTAGCTTGTATGGGGTACACCCGATGGGTGTTTTGTAAGCAGTACGGAAGGCCCAAAGTGCGTCATCTAATTTGTCCGACCAAGAGGCACAGTTCTCGCCTACGGTCCTTTCAAAGGGGAATTGTCTCAAAACACTATTGGATTACCTTCAACTTGTCCCACTTGTTATGGGTGAATTGCGGTGGACGAGACGGTGAGATAACTTAGTATTTAGCTAGACCTTTTCAAACTGGTCATTGCAAAAATGGGTTCCGCGATCACTTATGATAGCACGAGGGGCACCGAATCGGGCGAAGAGAGATTTAAGAAAATTGCAAACAAACTGGGCGTCGTTGTTGGGAGCGTTTTCGCTTCATCCATTTTGACAAGGTAATCATCAGGCCACGGTAGATTTTTGTTCCCTCATGAAAGATCGGGATCGCCCTATGAAAATCGATGCCCCACGTCAAAGATTTCGCAAAAACTTGGAGGAATGTTGATGGAATTTCTTCACGTTGCGAAATTTTCCCTTGACGCTGGACAAGTGTCACACTCGGTCGTGACCAAGTCATGGGATCTTGGTAAATCTGTGTGGGCCAATAAAATCCTGAGTTATATTAAAAACCTTCTTGGCGGTGTTGTTGGCACCGTTAATGTCCCCGGTGGGGTCACTATGGCAAGATTTGAGGATGTCAAAGCTTCTTGGCCTGCAAAACACACCGGCCGGATCACTTGTTGATTCGCACATATTTTGAACAAATTAGGGGTCATTCCAAAGTAGTGTTTAAACATCTTTCGAAAAACTTGTTATTTATGTTGGGACGGAATCCTTTAACAATGAAATTCCTAGGGTGGGTAATTTGCAAAATCGGCAACCACGAGGTTCTTGATTTCACACACGAAAAAGTCACCATGTTAAAGTGTCTCGAGAGGAAACGTTTCATTTATCTCCTTTGGGTAAGCACATTTTATAAGGGATTTTCTTAATCGGGAAAGATGATCGGCCAGCAGTTCTCGGCTCCTTTTGTTTTGTCAATATTACTTTGAGTTTGAACTCTTGACAGGAGGAAGAACCCACCGGAGCAATCTCGCCTTAGAATCTTTTTTTAATCAAACAGATCTTTGAGGGCAGTAAGAGTCGATCCGTATTCACTATGCTTTTGTTCAAGTTGGAGGTAAGGACCGGAATATTTTTCAAAGGACTTAATCCACGCTAACATTTTTTTGTCCGTCGTGGGTGTAATGCGATTCTGCCTGTTTCATTGTTTTACTTTAGCATCGTGTAATAGGCCTAAAGTGTTTTTCATGACGTTACCCAAGATCATGAACCTATGTCAAATGTCGCTTGCATGCACATAAGCTCAAAGGGTAATTAAGTCCTTGGTCTGGTGGCAATCAAGGATTGGTAGCTTCGGTAAGTTTTTTTCTTTAACGTTTCAAAAGCAATGAATAAGATTCATCGCGAGAAGATGAACAGAGTATTTTTCTCAAGAAGATGAGTCATCGATCGAGAAATTTTGAAGAAATCCTTAATGAACCGTCGGTAGAAACCGGTAGAAATCCTTAATGAACCGTCGGTAGAAATCCTTAATGAACCGTCGGTAGAAATCCTTAATGAACCATCGGTAGAAACCCTTGATGGTGGTGGGATGAGGTAACTTAGCAATCACATCGACTTTGGCTTTATCAACTTCAATCCCATTTTCAGAAATCTTATGGCCAAGGACAATGCCTTCCTTAACCATGAAATGACTCTTTTCCTAATTTAGACAAAGATTGGTGTCTTCACACCTTTGAAGCATCTTGTCTACACGAGAGAGGCAATTTCCGAATGAATTCCCAAAGATCGAAAAGTCGTCCATGAAGACTTCCATTTTTTCGATCATATCATGAAAGATAGCCATCATACACCTTTGGAACGTGCCCGGTGCATTGCATAAGCCAAAAGGCATGCGACGGTAGGCGAACGTTCCGTAAGGACAGTAAATCGTGGCATTTTTTCTTGATCATGAGGGTCGTTGGGAGTTGGAAAAGTAAACGAGAAACCATCGAGATATAACATTAGTACTCGTTTTCCCGCTAATCTCTCGAGCATTTGATCCATAAACGGTAGTGGGAAAGTGGTCCTTTACGGTGTGGCTTTCATTTAACTTTTCGGTTAGTGAATATTGATTTTTTGGGGCATACACGCCAACCCGTAACCAATCAAGTAGGAATTAACTCGTTTTCATCATTTTCAACAACGGTAAAGCCACCTTTTTTTGGTACGCAATGTACGGGACTTACCTAAGGACTATCCGAGATCGGATAAATTAATTCGGCGTCAAGAAGTTTTTCAACTTCCTTTTTGATGACATCATGGATTTTTGGATTCACCCGTCTTTGGTGTTGAACCGTCGGTTTGTAGTCCTCTTCCATAAGGAAAATAATAAAAAATTCCTGTTTGTGAGTACAAATTACGGGAAATACCCTTGATGTCGGAGAGTTTCCAAGCGATGGCTCGCTTGTGTAACTTCAAAACCTTTATGAGAGCGGCTTTTTCCTCGACACTCAAGTCTTTAGCAATTATGACGGGCAACTTGTCGTCACCTTCCAAAAATACGTATTTGAGATGAGGAGGTAAGTCCTTGAGTTCGACCTCGTGAGGTTCATCAATTGAAGATTTATCATTTTTAGCTTCACAAACTTTAAGTTCTTTTCGAATTTCGGGCAAATAATTTATTTTTGGGGGTAGGATGGGTAATGATGGTTCAAATCATTGAGAAATGCTTCAAGAGAAGAAATATCCCCATTCGGGTATAATAAGACGTGTTCAACTTCCGGTGAAGTTGGATCGTCTTCGAGAGCGAGGAAAGCATCGACTTCCTCGAGAAGAAAATCACTATCCCCGAAGGGAGTGAGAGTCGGAGAAGAGGTAGAAACGATCGGGTCATAATAAGGAGTGGGATTGCCACTCGCGATCACATAGGAGAAACTGAGAACTTCTTGAGAATACTCCTCACAAGCCATTTCGATAACGTCGATTCGGTTAACCGAATTGTCATCATAATTAGAGGAGTATCTCGAAGTTTGATCAAGATTGAATGTTACGGCTTCTTTTCCAACACGAAGAGTTAATTCTCCTTTGTAAAAAATCAAACAAAGCACGTATCCCGGTCTTTAAGAATGGAATCTTTTTCTTTAGAATTAGTGGGACTCGGGGATCGGCATCAAAGTCTACAACTACAAAGTCGGCCGGGAATTGGAACTTTCCTACTTTTACGTCGACATCTTCGGTGATACCAATCGGTTGGGTAATCGAACGGTCCGCTAGTTCAAGAGTCATACAAGTAGGAGTGAGCTTCGAAAGAGAAAGATTTTTTCAACACGGATAATGGCATGAGATTTTATGCTAACGCCAAGAGTCGGCCAAGGCTAAGTCTCATCCATTTCGGGGAAAATTTACACGGTATAAGAAAATATTACCGGGGTCTTTAAGTTTTTTTTCGAGTAACTTTTTGAGGCAGAAACCGCCGAGCATTGCTCATACAACGGAGTTCTAGACATTTACTTAATTTTTCTTTATTTCCAATCAACTCTTAATGTCAAAGCAAATTTAGGCATATGAGAATTAAAGCATCCGCGAAGTAATTTCGAATTGCAAATCTTGGAATAGATTTGGTAAAATTTTCTCAATTTGATTATTTTTCTTTTTCGCGGATCTTTTGGTTATTAAGTTAGAAGGGTATGGAATGATGGTTTTGGGTTAGGATCGGAAGCACTAACAGGGAGCAAACACGTGCTCAGGAATTTGGTACTTAGGGATTTGAATTTGGGACAACCGGAGGTTGGAGTCTTTGGTACTTCCGTTATTAGTAGGAGACAACGTGTCCTTGTCACCTCGGTTTCACGTTCCCTACTTTAGGAGGAGAAGAAAGGAAGAAGTAGTAGAATCGTGGGTCCTTGATAAGTAAATTCCTAACTGATACAAATTATAGACTAGAAAACCTTAAAAAAAACTTGATTAAACTCAGCAATTACTTAGAATTCTAACTCGCTAACCTAAAAATGAGTACTAAATTCAATTTTATTAACCTAAAGAACCACAAGCAGTAATAACTTTAAGTTAATACTGTTGACCCAAACACCCCTTTAACTATACTCATATCCATATTAGCTTATTAAAATGAAATTAAAAGCTCAAATCCTAAATACCAGATAACAAGTAGCTAAAGACAACTATGATAAGCATATAACAAAAAGCAAATAAGCCAGAACCAATAAGCTAATATTATGCTACTTTTTTTTTGATTTTTTATGACATATTATATGAATTAGATTATCACTATGATTTAAACTAAGAAAATAAAAACTAAAAGCATATATCAACTATATTAAACATATCTAAGCTAACATGAACAAGAATGAGCAAGCAATAAGCAGAATAAGCAATTATTAAGCTAGAATATTAAGACAGATAAGCTAAATGAAAACTTACTAGAGCCTTAGCTAAACAAAGGCATCAAAGGCTCAATTGAGCTGTCTACAAGCTCTGGCTTATTGAGAATAAGCCAGTAAAAGTCTATATGAGCTCTTCCATGTTTAGCTCATCTTCCAAAAGCTCAAAATCCAATAAGCCAAGGTATTAAGCTGTTTTTTAGATTTAAGTAGATTAAGAGCTTATTAATAGCTCAATTTGAGCTTAGAGACTCAAAGAGCTTGTAGAGAGCTTATAAGTAGCTTATAAAATAGTAGCAATAACATTTGATTATAGTAATAGCTTATAAGTAAAAATAGGTAATGAAAACTAAACTTATGATTTTATTAATGTTTAAAATGGATTACAAGACTTGATAATGGAAATAACAAAGGCTTAAAAAGAAAATTACATTTAAACTTAAAAATTACAAAAGCTTTTTAACTCTAAAAAAAATGCAGGAAAAAGAGATTAAGAAGATCCTCTTGTGTGAGTGAATGAGGCTTAATATAGCCATCAACTAAAGCTTCTAGGTCCTCATAGCCCTTGTACGCTCCTTGCAATCCTGTCCTTTCAATCATTTCAATCATTGGATGTCTATTGGTATGTGCTTAATTACACATACCTTTTATCTTTAAAAACGAGCTAAAATAACCAAAAACGGACTTAAAATGCCAAATATATGCTTGTTTTGCTAATTGTATTGTGCAGGAACGGATATCCAAGAAAAAGACGAAAAACAAAGTCAAAACGACAAAACCGGACTCGGAATGGAAAAGACTGTGAAAGACAAAGCCAAATCGAAGCCGAAAAGTCAATCAAGTCAAAAAGTCAACAGAAAAGTCAACTGGTCAAAGTCAAAGTCAACCCAAGTCAACCCCGAAGTTAAAAAGTCAACAAGTCAAAGAAATATAAGTTTAGGGACTGAAATTGTAAATCCCTAAACTTATATTTAAAGAAGAAAAGAGGAGAAAAGAAGAGAAGGGCCAAACTGCCATTAAAGCAAAGTTATACCCCAAGGGGCAGTTCTGCCAACCCTCCTAACTTGTACACATAAGGACGATTATTGCAAAGATAACTCTTTATATATTAAAGAGTTAACACCGTTAGGGTTTAGGGACTATTTTTTGCAATTTGGTTTATCTTTGAGGGACTGTTTTGGGAAATTTAGTTTGGGGTTTTTGTCATTTAGTGTTGACCATGTTTGACTGAAAGTTGACTTGAGTTGACCTTGATAGCATTCTCCGGCTTTTGCACACTCAATTTCGTTCCCGTGTTCTTGATTGTCCGGTTTTAACCATTTTCTTGCAATTTGTGTAATATCCGTACCAACACAATCACAAAGACAAAACAAGCAATATTCAAGCATTTTAAGCACAGTTTTGGTCTTTTAAGGGTTATTTTTGATGTAAAAAGGATATGTGTTTTCACTCATATCAAAATTCCCCAAACTAAGCGATTGCGTGTCCTCACGCAATATTATATGCTCTATAACCAAATACCTCAAAACTTTCCCAACTAAACCTTTGAAAAGTAGCAAAGACTTTTGTGGAGAGAGTTAAGAAATCACAAGTTATAAAACACCCCTATTTTCCCATTTTCCTAAAACTTTTCCAATTTTTTTTTTCAGTTTTAATTACAGTTTTTATGTCGTTTTTATTGTGTTTAAAGTTATTTTAAGTTAATTTCCTTGATGCAATTGGTAATTATCAGTTTTTATGAAAAATTAAGCTACTTTTACTCAATAAGCTCTCAAATAAGCTCTTTTGAGCTCTACTTGTGTCAATAAGCTCTAATTAAGTTTAATAAAACTTGTTAATAAGCCTTTCATACTATTTTAATTTCGAATCAGTTCATTAGAGTTGTTCCATTGAGTTCATTTTTGAAGCATTTTGGAGAAATAAGCTAATATAAGCTTATTGAGCTTATTGCTCAGGGTCTAGAGGCTAGGGAGCCATTTAGGTCTATGTTCTTAAGCCACTCACTCAGATAGAGTGGCTTGTGTCAGAGACTACAATTCAAAAGGTGTGATTTCCTATTTTGAATTTTAGCTTTAATTTAGCTTAATTCTTTAGCTTATAGCTTTGTTTTCTTTATGTGCTTAAAACTTGTTCATTTTAGCCTAGTTAGCTTAGATATGCAAATGCTTTAAGTTTTTGTAGTTTAAATCCATTTAGAAATCAATTTTCTTAATTCTGTCATATATAGTAGTAATAAGCTAGCTGAGAAACTAGCTTATTTTTCTTAATAAGCTAGGACTTTTAGTTTTAAAATAGTTTAAATAGGTCAAAATAAGTAGAAGTAGATAAAAGGTTTTCAAAGTTTTAGCTTAAAAATAGATTTTAAACTCATTTTAGTTTGGCAGTTTTGAAATAAAGGGGTGTTTGGGATAACCCTAAAAACGGGTCAAAATGGTATGTGTATGGGTTGTAGCACTTTAGTGAGGCATAAGCTTAAGTTTTAAGCTCATTTAAACTGTCTTCAATAGTTTTAAAGGTCTAAAATTGTTTTCCAAGGTTTTCTAAAACCTCTTTTGAAACTGTGAAGTTTTTAAGAAACCCACAAGTGCTTATTTGATTAAGCACTTGTAGGTTTGAGTTCAAGCATAAAAAAGTGTGTTTTGTGTGTCTAAAAAAGACTGTCAAAAGCCTTTGGTCTTTTGACTTTGGTGAGTCAAAACCACCAAGTCTTTTCTGTCACAGTTTTAACAAATCCCAACCACCTTTTTCACTATCAAAAATAAGCAAGTTAAATTAAGTTTTAGAGGTTGAAAATTGGTGCACAAGTCCCTTTCATAGAACTCTCAATCTGTTTAAGCTTATTTGTGCTTTTAGAGCTTATTTGACAGCTTAAAATAAGCTGTCAAATAAGCCCTTGAGATTTGCCTTAAAGCTCCCCTGGTGCAAAGGGGGAACTTTAGGCTTATTGTTCTCAGCCATTAAGCACACTTAATCCTAAGTTTTTGGCTTATTTTAAGAGTCTATAAGCTCTTGTATAAGCCCTCAAAGTTTCAGCCTTTAGTAAGCTTATTTGTGTGCTTAATTTTAAGCCCAAACATGCCCTTTGGCTGTTTTGAAAGACTTAGGTGTAGAGACTGCTTATTTTTTTACGTCTGGTGTGAAGTTCCTGAAGTGATGATTTTTCCATATGGATAATGGCATGTGATTAATTGCTAGCGCATAGATTGGCCAAGGCTAAGCACTATCTCATTCTGAGAAAATCACACGGTATGAGAAATTTGCCGGGGTCTCCTAGTTTTTCGAGTAACTTTTTGAGGAGAACCGTCGAGCAATGCTCATTCAACGGAGTTCTTGCCAATTCAAACAATTTTTCTTTGTTACTGATTAAACTCTTAAGTGTCGAGGCAAATTTAGGCATGAGAATTAAAAGCATACGCGATGCTAATGACGAAATGCCAAATCTTGGAAAGATTTGGTTTAAAATTTCTCAATTTGATTTGTTAGCTTTTCGCGATTTTTGGTCTTTAAGGTCTAGAGGATATGGAATTGATGGTTTCGGTTTGGCTTTGGGAGCACTAACGGCGAGCAACAACGGGGCAGAATTTGGTATTGGGGTTTGAACTTTGGACAACCGGAGGTTGACGTCTTTGGTGCTCGTTAATAGTAGGAGGCTCGTGTACCTTCACATGCAGTACCTTGGGTTAGTATGGTATTACTAGGGAGGTAACTGCTGAGTGATTACGACTGCTGGAAGAGTTTATGCTGATAAAGATGAGAACAAAGACATATCAGAGAAGAGATAAAGATTGATTGGAGAACAAGAATACTTACGAAGATAATAATTAGTTATTTGTAAAGAAGATATGTATAACATATTTGTTTAAGAGATTACGTTTACTTATAGAAAAGATCATGATTACTTAGGAAAGTATTGTAAGCTTTGTAGGACTCCTTGGTGTATAAAAGGAGGTCCTAGGGCATGATGTTAGATATACAATTTAGATATTCATAGCTTCAAGGTTTTGTAAACCCTAACACTATCAAGAGTGTTCATTTTATATTGAGGCTGAAAGTTTGGTATAATACAATCTTATTCATTACTATTTCATTGTTTATTCTTCTTAGTATCATAGACTAGATTTCACATAGTCTTTGATATTCATAATCTTTCTACTATAGTTGTCTCGAATTTATTCAATATAACCAAGCCTTTATAAGCTAAGCAAGATCTATTCAAGTGGGATCAACAAGTGGTATCAGAGCTTGTTGAGAAACTTTGAATAAGAAGAAACAATTTACATATACTAGATCTATTTGTTTGTGAAAACATAGAATCAATATCTTCACCAATGGTTGCTGCTGCAAAACTTCCAGTGCGCAATCCTAATGAATATGAGCTTTGGAAGATGAGGATTGAACAATACTTCCTAATGAAAAATTATGCTCTTTTGGAAGTAATAGTCAATGGTGACTCACCTCCACTAAAGAAAACTATTGATGGTGTTGAGGAAACATATCCTCCTACGACTGCAGAAGAGAAGTTAGCAAGGAAGAATGAGTTAAAGGCAAGAGGTACTCTGTTGATGGCTTTTCCTAATGGACATCAACTAAAGTTTAACTCTTACAAAAGTGCCAAGTCTCTTATGGAAGTAATAGAGAAAAGGTTTGGAGGTAATAAGGAGTCAAAGAAAGTACCGAAGACACTTCTTAAACAGCAGTATGAGAATTTCAATGGGAATAGCTCAGAAGGACTTGATCAAATCTATGATAGACTGGAAAAGCTTATCAATCAGCTGGAAATTCATGGAGAAATTATTTCTCAAGAAGATGTAAATCTAAAGTTATTAAGAAGTCTACCATCTGAGTGGAAGACTCATACCTTGATCTGGAGGAACAAAAGTGATCTAGATACTATGAGCATGGATGACCTATACAACAATCTGAAGATTTATGAAATTGAAGTCAAAGGGTCATCTAGCACAAGCCAAAACACACAAAATGTAGCATTTGTTTCTTCCAATATTATTGGTAGCACTAATGAAGCAGTTAAGACTGCTCATGGTGTTTTTGTAGCTAACTTCAAAATGCTTCTACTTCATCAAATGTTGATAGTCTGAGTGATTAGGTGATCTACTCTTTCTTTTCTAGTCATTCTAACAGTCCACAATTGGACAATGAAGACCTAAAGCAAATTGATCCTGATGATTTAGAAGAGATAGACTTGAAGTGGCAGCTGGCAATGCTGACTATGAAAGCAAGGAGATTTCTCAAGAAGACAGGAAGGAATCTAAGGACTGATACCATTGGCTTTGACAAGACCAAGGTGGAATGCTATAATTGTCACAGAAGAGGTCATTTTGCTAGGGAATGTAGAGCTACTAAGTATTATGACAACAGAAACAGGGAGACAACAAAAAAGATTGTGCCAGTTGAGGAAACAACTTCAAATGCTTTACTATCTCAGTGTGATGGACTTGGATATGATTGGAGTGACCAGGCTGAAGAAGGACCTACCAATTTTGCACTTATGGCTTATACTTCTTCAGGTTCTTCAAGTTCTTCAAGCTCAGACTCTGAGGTATCAACTTGTTCTAAAGCATGCTTAAAATCTTATGAAACTCTCAAAGAACATTATGATAATCAGACAAAAGATTTTGATAAGTCTCAAATAAATGTAGGAGCTTATAAAGCAGGTCTAGAATCTGCAGAGGCTAGACTAGATGTGTATAAGAAGAATGAGTGATTAATTTCAAACTAACCTTTTTCTAAATATATATATAAATAAATATATAATACTTATAATAAGGAAAGTCAAAAATCTCTCAATTGTAGTAAACCAGAAGTATGATTCTCGGGTGGTTATCCCCAACGAGGACTGCAATTGAAAGTCGAGAGTCGTTTTGATAATAGATGCTTGAATGGAACAAAATTTAGATTGGTTATCTAAAACTACGAGAAAATTAAGGCAAACACTTAAAAACAATTAAGACAAAACTAATTTAACTAAAAACGCAAAACGGGGATCCTAAAAAGCGACTTAAAAACTAGCTAAGGCAAATAATAACTCTAAAAATGCAAATTTGGTTTCTAAACCTCTAAAATGACAAAAGAAAATTTTCTAAAAAAGATTTATATTTTTTTGACTTTTTTATAATTTTTTATGATTTAAAACCTATTTAATCTATTTAAAATTCTAGAAAATAACAAATTAATTCCTAAAAATTCCAAAAAAATGATTTTCTACTTTTAGAAAAGTCTAAAATATCATAAAAACATTTTTCACTACTTTTTATAATTAAAAACTATTTCCTAGAATTAATTTAAAAAGCTAAAAATGAAATTTAAAATCTAAAAATGATGAAAAAGATTTTAAACTTTGTAAACCTAAAACTATTTATTCTAAATCTAAAAACTATTTTTTTGTATTTTTTTGAATTAATTTACTATTTTTAAATGATTTTCTAAAATTTTAAACTTT
>BQNB010058654.1:0-24152 GCA_026074375.1 Tanacetum coccineum
AATAATAAAACAACTTGATATGTTTGAGTATAAGATCGTTATGACTTAATGAATATGCTAGTTAAAAGTTAAAAAGTCGATAGGGCACAAAGGTTAGACATCAATCAAAATATAAATCGATCGAATGATTGGCTGTGTTGATCGAACATGTGTTGTGATGAAATGATCGAACGAGTGTTGTTTTGAAAATAATCGAACGAGTGCGTTTATATGTGTTGATCGAACGAGTGCTTTTTATGTGTTGATCGAACGAGTGACCATATGTATTGATCGAACGAGTGTTGTTTTGAAATGATCGAATGAGTGGTGTTTTGGAAAATGATCGAAAGAGTGGATATATGTGTTGTTCGAACGAGTGTTATTTTTAAACGACAGACTTTTAAAAAGAATCGAACGAGTGATTTTTTAAAGGGATCGAACGAGTGGTGCTTAGACATGATCGAACGAGTGGTGCTTAGACATGATCGAACGAGTGGTGCTTAGACATGATCGAACGAGTGGTGCTTAGACATAATCGAACGAGTGATTTTAAAAAGGGATCGAACGAGAGACAATTAGACTAGATCGAACGAATGACCTATAATAAGGATCGAATGAATGATTGTCCATATGTCTCGAACGAGCTAATGTCAATGTGAGGTTCGAACGAGCACTTGCTCTATGGATCGAACTAGTGCCATTCTTTAAGGACCGAACGAGTAAAAGCTACAACACTTAACCAATTCTTTGACATAACACACTTAAGATCAAATTTTTTTCTAACAAAGATTAAAATTCAACAAATCTCTTAGGCTAAAATAGACTGTAAAAGCTTGACAAAAACAAGGTTAACTATATTCGACTTAATTGTTAGGATAGGTGCCTTTGTCTTACACGCTAAGTGTCTATCTAAGTAGATTGATCTTCAAAAGTGCTAAAAGTCATAAAGGTTCTCAAGAATGCATGATTGTGTTTTCTTATAAACTGCACTCACTCTTTCTTAAACAGACTCATGGCACTCTCAATAGCGGATCAGATTGCTTTGGACGATGCATTGGTGACTCCTGCTGACCGACTCAAGATTGGAAAATGCAATCTTCGCTTGAGATCGGATATCACATTCAAGTAGTCTATGATGTGCTAAAGCTCACTCCGTTCTACAATGCCTTCCAAGTCACTGCCGATGCTCCAGAGATTTATATGCAGGAATTCTGGGCTTCTGCTTATGTTCACAATCGATCGGTCCGATTCAAGATGAATAACAAGAAGCACATCATCGGTCTTGAGCAATTCAGGGACATCCTTCAAATTTGCCCTAAAGTCGGTAATAAGAAGTTTGTAGACCCACCTCTTGAGACGGAGATCATCATCTTTCTAGCTAGCCTTGGACACTCCGGAGATATAAGGAAGCTCTCTGACGTGAATGTCAATAAACTGCATCAACCATGGAGATCATTTGCTGCTGTAATCAACAAATGTCTCTGCGGAACTCCATCATATGACAGTCTTCGTCTCTCTCAAGCTCAAATCTTGTGGGGTATGTACAACAAGAAGAACGTTGATTATGCATATCTTCTGTGGGAGGACTTCATTTTCAAGATTGAGAACAAAAGTATGAAGAAGGGCAGTGCGATGTACTATCCTCGGTTCACCAAGTTAGTCGTCAACTATGTGATGGAAAAAGATCCTTCAATTCCGAGAAGAAACAAGGTCAATTGGCACTATGCCAGAGATGATCCAATGTTTACCACAATCAATGTTATATCTAGGAATGAAGCCACTCAGTTGTACGGGGCTATCTTGCCAGTGGCATTAACCAACGAGGACATCCGCAACTCAGAATCCTACAAAGAGTATTATGCTATGGCTTCAGGAACAATTCCTCCTAAGACAAAAGGAAGCAAGAAGAAAGCTAATACAGATGCAATCCCTAAACTGAAGCCTCCCACTGCCCCCAAGGAAAAGAAGTCTGGAACTCTGGAACAGGAAACACAAAAAGACGGACAAGCTGGAGAAAATCTCTGGGCAGATTTGACAGAGGCTGAGCAACCTCAAATAGTCATAAAAAGAAGCCGTCAAGAGAAACCATATAGCTCTCATGCTAGTGGTTCTGAGCAGATGAAGGAACAGGTGTTTAAACCAGGGGTTCCCCGATGCTCTGATTATGACTCAGAGGATGATAAATATCATGGAAATCAACCGACGATGATCAAGATGATAACATCTATAAACAGGATGAAATCGACGATGCAGAGAAACATGACGTTCATGAGACTACTCAGGAAGAAGAAGATGATGATGACCATAACGATGATGAGAATGATCAAGAAGATGATGATGCACATGACGATGATAAGAAAGCTGATGATGATAGAAATGAAGAATTGACTGGAATCAAGATAAATTGATGGTGATGAATTGTGTTACATCCAACAGCTCACTACCCATATGAGAAATATACATGAAGAGGAACATGAAGAAGATGATTCTAGTATTTAACATACATCAACAGATGAGAAGATAGTGAAATGGAAGTTGAAGGAGCAGATGTTTGCAAAAAAAGGCGCAAAGTCGGATAAAATGCTAAAAGATGAACAGGATCAAGAAATGAGGCCAGTCAAAGATACCAAAACCGATCAAGAGGAAGAGAATAAAGTAATGAACAGATGTTTGAAAGACACTCATGTGACCCAAACTCTGTTAACCTGATGGTCAACAACAGAGTTCGTCTGTATCTTCTAAGATTCGTCTCCAACATGATGCTGAATCCCAAACAAGATACTGTGTTGAGATATTTTTCGACAAAAATACAGAAGCCACTTCTTTCATTGATACTAATATCAATCGCCCTCCAACACCACATCCTATCATCATTCAACCACAACAACAACCAATATGACAACCGGCACTACTTGAACAGAAGCCCACCCCCCTACAAAAATCTTCCCAACTTTGCCTCGTTGTTTGGATTTGATCATAGACTGAAAGCACTAGAAGACAACTTCTCCGAACTCAAGCAAACCAATCAATATTGCTGGGGAAGCGCTATCCTCAATTACCAAGCACCGTTGAAGCAGATATCGCGCATAAAATGCAGGAGATGCAGTGGAACTTTGCAGTTCAACTAAGTATGACAAATTCGAGAAGAGTCTATCTATTTCTACTTGCAAATCAACAATTCCTTGAGACAATTGATGACGGAATGAAGAAAATCATCAAGGAACATGTCAAAAAGGAAGTCTCCAAAATTATTCCTAAAGTTGAGAAGTTCGTAAACGATCGACTCGAGTCTGAAGTTCTGGTGCGATCATCAAAGGAAGCCAACTCATCTCATGCAGTAGCTGCAAAAATTCACTCATAATTAGAGCGTGAAAAACATCCTTTTACAAGATTGTAAACAAACAATCTACAATAGGTCAGACATTCAGAGACAGCTCTATAAGGACTTAGTTGAGGCGTATGAAGCTGACAAGATCTTGTTAGATACATATGGCGATACAGTCACAATTAAAAGACCTAGAGATGGGGGCCAGAATGATGATGAAGAACCCTCCGCTGGAACAGACCGGGGGTCCAAAAGAAGACGGTCAGGAAAGGAACCAGCTTCTACCAGTGCTCCAAGTGAAACGACAACCAAGACAGCAGGACCAGACCTACCGATACTCGATGTCCATCTAAAAGACTGCACGACCAGGAGATTGACACAGGTGTCTCAGGAGGAACAAGCCAGAGAGAAGAGTCCAACATCTTCCTGAGTGGGTTTCAAAAACCTACAAGACTACCTTCTCCTGATCATGCATGGAATACGTCTGTTCCTCTCTAGCCGCTCATAGAAAATGTCCAATCTGGCTAAAGCAGTCTGGCTCAACAAGACCCACGAGATCGTTCGAAGAACTAACAGACCTCTAACATTAGATGTTCTCTGCTTTTGTGATGAATCGGCTAAACGTTTCAAACCCCCCCCCTTCCCTAACGCCATGAACTGCTAGCAAGGTCCAACATTTGAGTAGATGAAAGTCACTTGCAAAGTTTGACTGAATTGGAATATTTTTGTGAGAGGTCTACAAAGCACAAACGAGAAATTAGACTGGATCAACCCTGAAGGTCGTCAATATCCGCATGATCTGCGACAGCCACTACCGTTAGTTCCAAATTCTCAAGGTCGTCGTGTAATACCATTTCATCATTTCATCAATAACGACCTGGAATATCTACGTGGTGGTGTGTCAAGCCAAAAGTACTCTACGTCAGTAACGAAGACTAAGGCTGCAGATTAACGGACATATCAAATGATAGAAGACTTGGTGCCATAACTAATGTGGAGTCAGAACGATAGTCAAATAACGACGAGATCTGCCCTAATGGGGAATCTCGCATTGGGCAAAAAGCGACACATTCTATGCATTTGCAAACTTCATCAAGGAATCACTCGAGATGTCTATCAAAAAGACGGATAATTGCTGTCAACACGAAGGTTGAAATTGTCGAATGGCATGATTATAAGCATCTTACTGGATTAACAGTACGTAAAGGGATGATGATGCCCTCTACATGTTTCAAAGAAGGCTACTTACACAGACTAAGGATCCAAGACATGAAGATATGCTGCTTCTTCTTGTGCAAGGAAAAGTGACTAATCTAAGCGTTGAAGAACGTATTGCATTTAATGTCTCCTTACGAATGTTTACACGAAGAGTTGTCATCCAGCGACGTGTGGAAGATCTTCAACTGGTGAATGGAAATGTTATTAGCAAGAAACTTAATCTCACCAGCCCGACACGACAGATCAATCTGAGAAGACAAGACGCTTACACTCCCATAACGAACTCCGTACCCATAGGATTCATTTAACGAGAATAAAGACAGAAGCGAGTCCATTGATGCGCATTGACAAAATCCACAAGTCACTATGGTACTCTAGATGACGATCTGACTGTTCTTAAGATCTCCCTCAAGGATAAGAATGAGTACTTGCCATAGACCTTATGGAGCCAACGAGACAAGGCAAACGCGAAGAGCCATGATCCAGGCGATTGCCAAGAGGCTAAAGACAAGGAGATAATAGGAGTTTGGAGAAATTTTCGGGGAAAAAACGACCATAACGTGGGGTGACCTACGGCTTCTACAAAGGACCATATGATTTATCATATGATGTTCTCATCTTAAAAAGGTCTATCCTCGTAAACACACTTATCTTGTGAATATGTACATTATTAGTGTAGACTTATTGGTGAATTATAAGATATGCTCGAGTACAAATTTTTCAAGAATTTTTCAGTAAATTCAAAATTTTCAAATAATTGTACTCGGCATCATCTTATAAACCCTCAAAAATTGAGGGGGAGCAATAACATGTTCCAATCTGCTATCATGTCTCATTTTGTCCCCGAACGGTTAATCAATTGATATCCAAAATATCAAGGGATTAACATTTTGGATAAGGGGAGAAAATGTGATTAACCCGGACTTAATAAATATTGACAGAAGTGATCAAATAAAATAGACTCAATGCACTCCATACCTAGCATGTACTACGATAACGATGCACATGTTAAGGGGGAGCTTTTAGTGATGATGAAAACTCTCAAAGTGTAAATGTTTTGATATTTATATCAAACACTTTGATTGAAATTTTCAATGTTTTTGGAAGGATTGTGATGAAATACCCAAAAGACTGACCATGTTCTTAAATTCTTGAAGTTATAAGGCGGTTAAGCTTAGGTTTTCAGATCCCATGATCCAGCCAGAACCGGAGGGATCTACCCAGGGATATCCACTAGATAGTGTAGAAGTCCTTAGGTATGATTAAAAAGGAGAAAAAGTGAGAACAGGGAATAATGCCGACTGAGACGGAGCTAACACTGGAACAAACCCAACAAGGTGTTAGTCATGAAGTCTCGGTATGCATTGAAGGGGTTGAAGAATGAAAAAGAAAAGTAAGGATAAAGGGTGAAAATAAAGAAGCCCTCCATACACTTAGGCAGAAACCGGGTCAATACATATGCTGTCAGAAACACTCAGTGTTGTCTGACATTGAAGACAGTCATGGACCCAGTGACGCTATGCACAACCCCTCCCAGCTACTCAAAGTCAGAAAGACTTTGTTTCAAAACTCACGGAGATACACTCATTTCTATTGACTTTCTCACTCCGAGTTAGTTGATATTGAAAAGGTGGCACTCAGCTCCAGCCTCCGATCACTAAAATCAAAGTGCACTATTGAGTCTAGAGCCAAAAGAGATCATCCATAAATCTCATTAGGACACTTGCCAAATTCTTCTTGCTAAATCACACAATGTGAATTACAAGACATGTTTAAGAGTCCTTCGCATAATCCTTGTGATTTTGCCAGAACATCAGAGTGAATTTCATTCACAATGATGATGGAAAATCTGCTTGTAGTCATCTCAAACAAAGCTCATGGTAGGTAATTGTGCGATTCGGTCATGTATCAAACTGGTGCCAACTGGAATAAACGATGGTGCGAGTCTATAAGAATCAACTTGTTCTGGAAATGGCTAATCAACAGGTTTTAATGAATTTTTGAATGAATAAACACTCTCGTGTTTTTTGGTGTCGCAAAAATAATTTTGTAAGTGATACACCCGATTGATTTTCAAATCAACTTCTCTATTTCAATCGTGAGAAAGTAACTCTCTGGTTCACTCCTTATGTGCTGTCTGCTTTGAGAGTACCCGGATAATAAGAACATGCTGAGTTCGATGAATACTAATACTTATGTTGTTAGATAGATTCGATACTACAGCTGGAAATCCGTTGTCAAGAAGATTCTTCTCAAATTGAATCTATCTGATCACAGGTCAATCCTCACGGATTCGAAGGTTTCTCCAACCAAACCTGGGCGAATGACAAAGCCATATTCGTCCCCCTGCTTTATTGCTAACTGTTTTATGCAGGCTATGTAAAATGGTGGTGGAGGTTCCTGATTCCAGCTGGCTCCTAAAGATCCATAACCACATGCTATACTACGACCGACCAAACATTAAAGTCATCATGAAAGCTCAAGTACATGTTTCAAGGACTTCCGCTACTCTGATACCAAATCTTTTCTAGATGTGTCAAAGTGTTAAAGTTAAAGAATTTTTCAAGAAAGACTGAAACATTAAAGCTTTTCAAGAATGGTATGAGCAGTCGGTCCAGAAGTCACAAGTACACAAATTTGGTGAAAAAGTTACAAGTTAGGCTGTAGAGATTATGCTTGGTGATGATCTTAAGATGCTCAGATAACTATGTCAATACAAGTTCAAGGAACAAGCCTCAAAACCAGAAGTCAATAATCCACAACAACATATTCACAGGAAAGTCAAGAGTACGAGCCTAAAGACTAGGATAATAAAGATAGTATGCTAGGTTTAAGTTTGTAAATTGGAGTGACATCCCTTTGGGTGGAGATTCGTTGGAAACACGAAAAGTGTCGGTCACTTCCAAGTTGTAACAAGTCTTAGCTCGTAGTTAGTATAAGGATTAGATTAGTAATTATCCAGGCACATGGCACATGGGTGCCCCAACTCCATGCCAATGGCCGGCCATGGTAGTATATTTATTACTCCCTATCCTCTAGTCTTGGAGAGGGTTGGTTGTTTCATTTTTTGTTATCCATTATTCCATACATTCATATAATTCTCATTCATCCATTCATCCCAAGTTTCACTCTAACAAGCAACCCCAGCAATCCACACTATTGTTCTTGTTGATTCATTAGAGTACTAGTATTCGACAAATGCGTAACACAAGGGGTTAGGTGCTGTTTTTAAGTGCAGAGAGAGTAGGTGATTGCCTAGTCCTCTTGACAACTATAAAGTTCATGAGAATGAACTACACCACTCATGATTTAGAACTTGGGTCGGTAGTGTTTTCCCAAAAGATATGGAGACACTATTTATATGGAACCAGATGCATTGTATTCACCGATCATAAAAGTCTACAACACATTCTCGATAAAAAAGAGCTTAACATGACTGGCCAGCGCCGTGGCTAGAATTGCCTGAGTGACTATGATTGTTGGGACATTCGTTATCACCCGGGGAAGGCAAACGTAGTGGCCAATGCATTGAGCCGCAAGGAACGGACTGATCCATTGCGAGTTCGAGCCTTAGTTATGACAATTGACTTGGATCTTCCCAAACGAATATTAGAAGCTCAGATCGAAGCCCAGAAACCAGAGAATCTCGTGAATGAAGACGTAGGCGGTATAATCAGAAGGGATATACCCAAGGAATTTTAGATACACGTACGATGGTTTAATTCTATGTTTTACACGGCAGGAGTTGGATACCTTGCTATGGATACTAATATCCTGTGATTAGCTACGAATCACACAAGTCAAAATATTCTATCCATCCCGGTTCTAAAAAGGAAGTACCAATGATGTGAAGAAAAATTATAATGGTGGCCAACATGAAGGCTGACATCGCAGTATGTTAGTAAAATGGCCCTGACGGGCTGCGGTAGGGTCAGGCCGACACCAAAGGCCATCAGGACTGTTAGTACAACCAGCAATACCCCGAATGAAGTGGCCATAATATAAACGGTGGATTTTATTACCAAACTTCTAAGTCGTACGCTACGGTTTCGACTCCATTCTGGGTGAATCGTGGATTCGATTACCAAATTTGCTCATTTTCTTGCAATAAGGGGAAAATGATTCATTAGCAACACTGCAAGGTTGTACTTGAATTAGGTCAGTGGCAAGGAACGGATACTGCCTCAAATTATTGTGTTCGTGATGGAACGATTCCCCTTTAAATTTTCTGGAGATTCACTTTCAGAAGCTTTGGGTACTATATTTAGTATGAGCAATGCGTATCATCCAGAAACTGACGGCCAGAGTGAGAGAACTATTCAAACTCTCGAGGACATGTTACGTGCTTGCGTGATCGATTTTGGCAAGGGCTGGGTTAAGCATTTGCCAATAGCCGAGTTTTCATATAAACAACTGTTATCACGCTAGCATAAGGCGCACCCTATGAGGACACTGATTGGTCGAAAATGTCGATCACCAGTGTGTTGGGCGAGGTTGGGATAGATTTATACACCCTCTCCTAGTCTTGGAGAGGGTTGGTTGTTCATTTTTGTTATCCATTCATTCCATACATTCCATAATACACATTCATCCATTCCATCCAAGTTTCTCTAACAATCCAACCCACATCTCACTTATTGTTCTTGGTTGATTCATTAGATTACTAGTATTCTACAAATGCGTCACACAAGGGTTTAGGAGCTGTATTAATGCAGAGAGAGAAGGTGATTGCCTAAGCCTCTTGACAACTAAAAGTTCATGAGAAGAACTACACCACTCATGATTTAGAACTTGGGTCGGTAGTGTTTTCCCAAAAGATATGGAGACACTATTTATATGGAACCAGATGCATTGTATTCACCGATCATAAAAGTCTACAACACATTCTCGATAAAAAAGAGCTTAACATGAGGCAGCGCCGTTGGCTAGAATTGCTGAGTGACTATGATTGTGACATTCGTTATCACCCGGGGAAGGCAAACGTAGTGGCCAATGCATTGAGCCGCAAGGAACGGACTGATCCATTGCGAGTTCGAGCCTTAGTTATGACAATTGACTTGGATCTTCCCAAACGAATATTAGAAGCTCAGATCGAAGCCCAGAAACCAGAGAATCTCGTGAATGAAGACGTAGGCGGTATAATCAGAAGGGATATACCCAAGGAAATATTAGAACCACGTACCGATGGAATACTATGTTTACACGGCAGGAGTTGGTTACCTTGCTATGGAGACTTAAGATCCGTGATTATGCACGAATCACACAAGTCAAAATATTCTATCCATCCCGGTTCTAAAAAGAAGTACCAAGATGTGAAGAAATTATATTGGTGGCCAAACATGAAGGCTGACATCGCCACGTATGTTAGCAAATGCCTGACGTGTGCGAGGGTCAAGGCCGAACACCAAAGGCCATCAGGACTGTTAGTATAACCAGCAATACCCGAATGGAAGTGGGATAATATCACGATGGATTTTATTACCAAACTTCCTAAGTCGTCGCACGGTTTCGACACCATCTGGGTGATCGTGGATCGACTTACCAAATCTGCTCATTTCTTGCCAATAAGGGAAAATGATCCATTAGACAAATTGGCAAGGTTGTACTTGAATAGGGTAGTGGCAAGACACCGGATACCTGCCTCAATTATTTGTGATCGTGATGGAAGATTCACTTTAAATTTCTGGAGATCATTTCAGAAAGCTTTGGGTACATATATTAGTATGAGCACTGCGTATCATCCAGAAACTGATGGCCAGAGTGAGAGAACTATTCAAACTCTCGAGGACATGCTACGTGCTTGCGTGATCGATTTTGGTAAGGGTTGGGTTAAGCATTTGCCCCTAGCCGAGTTTTCATATAACAACAGTTATCACGCTAGCATAAAGGCCGCACCCTATGAGGCACTGTATGGTCGAAAATGTCGATCACCGGTGTGTTGGGCCGAGGTTGGGGAAGCTCAACTAACTGGTCCAGAATTAATCCAAGAAACAACGAAAAAGATCTTCCGGATCAAGCAAAGGATGCAAGCTGCTCAGGATGGACAAAAGAGCTACGCTGATCGGAAGCGAAAGTCGATGGAATTCGAAGTTGGGGACAGAGTTATGCTCAAGGTCTCGCCTTGGAAAGGGGTCGTATGGTTCGGTAAGCGGGGTAATCTGAACCCGAGATATGTCAGACCTTTCAAGGTGTTAACAAAAGTTGGAAAGGTTGCCTACAGGATGGAATTTCCTCAAGAGTTGAGCAGAGTTCACCATACTTTCCATGTGTCCAATCTGAAGAAATGTTACGTTGACGAACCTCTAGTCATGCCATTAGAAGGAATTCATGTTGACGATACGCTCCAGTTTATGGAAAAGCCCATTGAAATATTGGAACGGGAGATCAAACGATTGAAGCGAAGCCGGATACCACTGGTTAAGGTTCGCTGGAACTCTAGGTGGGGTCCTGAGTTCACCTGGGAATGTAAAGATTCATTCAAGAAGAAATACCCACATCTCTTCACAAACCGGGCTTCGTCATCTACTTCAAGGTCTTAAGCTTTGAGGACAAAGCTCTTTTAACGGGTGGAGACTATAACATTTCTCAATTTCAGGTCATTTTATGACTCCTATTATTCGTCACTATTTATTTTAGTCCGATACATGTTTACTTTTAATGTTTACTTTTAAGCTAAATCGCGTAGACTAGAATTAATCAATTAATGTAAACGGTCATCAAAGAAATTAAGGTTTACATCAACCAAGTAATATCTAATTATTAAGAAGATAATTATTAACTTTGCATGCTTTATTTTTATTGGTCACGTAAAAGGCTTACGTATCGCAATAAAATACATTTGGACACACCACGAAAATACCTAAACTTACCTAGACTCAAACCAATACCCACTTTTAATTCCTAAACACAAAATTTAATCAAATCTTGTGTTAATACCCAATGGGTAGGAAAACCCATAAGAAAAATCATCCTTGGTGTTTACTAGCTAAATAAATCTCCTAATGATCCTTAAAAGTACTTGTACATTCTAGTTCTCATTAATACTTGTCCTAATGGTCTCCTACTAGTCTTTTACACATTGGTTAAGAACCATTTTGCCTCTTGATTCCCTTATGTGCCACGGTTAACCAAGAACAAACCACAAATCCTTGGGATTTCCTAAATCTAGCTAGAACTTGTACACTATGCAAGTAATTAAAGAGTGTACTTAGGAGTATTACAAATACCATGGGTAATTAACTAGAAAACCTCTAAACCACCAAGTTAGGGCTCGTATGGTTTGGTTAAGGACCAAGGAAAGCTAACTAGTCACTAAGTCTATAAATACCCATATACATTTGACACTTGAACACTTCTAAAACTCTAAAACCACTATCACTAAGCTAAACCTTTCTCAATTATCCTCACACCTTCGAATCTCACGCAACCAAGCCCATACACAAGCCACATTTCCCTCTAAGTGTTCAAGAGATACTAAATACTCGTGTAAGAGCCTAAGGATTTGGGTTTACAAGCTTTGGAGCTTAAAGTATACACGGTTGGGTGTATACGACTTGGGTTTACTTCGCAATCCACGTACTAATAACCTTAGGACCCTTGTAAGTCACAACTAAGCCTTTATGCCATTTTTCACTTCTTTACTTTCATAATATAGCCAATATGTCGCGTAACTCTGAGTTGTATAACATATGAGAACGTGAACATGCATGGTTCGACCCATGCATGGTTCACGCCCCAATCTTAAACATATACTATGCCTTGTGTGGTGCTAACATGAAAGAACCACGGTCTAATATCGAGCAAGAGCTTAAAAGTTTCATAGAAACCTACAAATATGAGCCAAGGTGTTCATGAGGTCGTTCTTGATAAAAACACGAATCCTATACGTAAACTTTCAATGTAAACGAAACCTTTGGCTTAAGGAACCCGTAAAATAGCTTATTAATCGAATGAATGTAATAAGTTATAGTTAAGAAGTGTAAAATGAGACGGTTAAAAATCCTAAGAACGAACTAGTGAACCAAGGGAGCTTGCGGGTTACTTGGGGGCTTGGCAGCCCAGTGCGAGAGCCCAACATCCCATTTCCTTTGAATTTTTAGCTTAATGATAAGCACTCCAAGCTTATTTAGAGGTCTATAAGGCTTATTTGATTCACATGGATCTTGTCATGTCGTGACAAGCCCCAACCGAACCCTTAATGGACTCACTAGCATATTAACGAGCCCTATTCGAGTGATAAGCTCACAATAAGCTCAAAGCAGCTTATTGATGAACTATCATAAGCTAGATGGAGTTAATGGACCCATATATAGTTAACAGACCTTAATGGATCAAATCGAAACCTTTAAAATCCATTCGGACCCTTAATGGACCCAACAGCCCATTAACGAGAGCTTATTAGCTTATTTGGATAAGCTAGACCAAAAACAGATTTAATAAGCTTAAAAAAGGTAGAAAATAAGCTAGGAATGCTAAGTGGACCTTTGTATTCAATTCGGGTTGAGATATTGGGCTCACGAGCCCAATAAGCTCGAAAAAGGCCAAAATAAGCTCTCCCGAGCTTATTTTCAACTTAACCGACTTGAATAAGCTTAATGGAGGCATTTGTGCTTTTTAAAACCTAAATGGACCTTTAGAACACTTAATGGACTTTAATGGGCCCAATAAGGCCCATTAAGCCAAAATAAGCTCGTTAAAGCTTATTTATAAGCTAGGGCAGCTTATATGGCTTATTTGGACTTAATTAAACATAATGCCACTTGTTGGGATTTAATTGGAGTAAAAATGCAATCTTTACAAAGTCGGAGGACTAAAAGTGCCAATTTATAAACTTAAGGGTCAAAACAGTCATTTACTAAATTTAACAAGTCCATGGACTGTTTCTGTCAATTCTGGAAACTAGGGGGCTGTTTCAAACCTATAAGGACCTAAAGTGTAACTTTGTAAAGTTAAAAGACTAAAAGTGTAATTATAAGCGCGAGTGTTATAAATCAATCTATTTGGGATTGACATCCCCGTTTGGGTAAGTAGCGCTCACTGTGCCGGTTTGCCGGACAACAAACGTATACCATGTCGGATTTGGGATGTTTCAGGTTAGAACATCATTCACAGGTAATGTTGGCAATTTATTGCCTTCATACATGTCGAGCTTCAGTGTCATGAGCTTAGGTAGACGTAATTACTTTTTATGATGTTTGCATTTGTTGCTTAATCATACACTTAGAAATCTTGCGGTCCTACTGTTGATTTACATAAGCATGTTTTCTCAGGTCAATAAGGCACGGGGTGCTCAGATACATTGGGGGTCACTCTTTGGAAAGAGTTAGTTCTAAAGATTTGGGCGTATTACATTTTGGGAACATTTGTTATAAACCGAAATCTTTACTTATATTGTCGAACTATTTGAAGCCATGAGCTTATGTAATGAACAAGTATTTTGTTAATCCGATGTATCTTTTTAAAAACGACACGTTAGTGGTCGTTCTTGTACCTTGTGCTATTGATCTATGAAGTAACGCCCTCGGATATTCAACATTCCGCTGCTACCCAGATTTGAGGGTGTTACAGGTCGGGTCGGGTCGGGTCGGGTCGTGTCAGGATAGGGTTCAAGGGTTTTGAGGATTTTGTGACGGAGGTGATTATGGCGTTTTTTAACATGATAGGTAGGACGATGGGAGGGAGGATGATGTAATGGTTGATTTTCCTGTGATGATTCATAAAAATGATGGATGGAGGTGAGAAGAACCTTCAATTTGTGGGTGTGAGTAGAAATGTGAGCTATTAGCTTTATTTGGATAAGCAGAACCAAAAACAAATTTAATAAGCTTAAAAGGGTAGAAAATAAGCTAGGAATGCTAAGTGGACCTTTGTATTCAATTCGGGTCAAGATATTGGGCTCACGAGCCCAATAAGCTCGAAAAAGGCCAAAATAAGCTCTACCAAGCTTATTTCCAACTTAACAGACTTGAATAAGCTTAATGGAGGCATTTGTGCTTTTTAAAACTTAAATGGACCCTTAGAACACTTAATGGACTTTAATGGGCCCAATAAGCCATTAAGCTAAAAATAAGCTTGTTAAAGCTTATTTATAAACTAGGGCAGCTTATATGGCTTATTTGGACTTAAATAAACAAAATGCCACTTGTTGGGATTTAAATGGAGCTAAAATGTAATTTTTACAAGTCGGAGGACTAAAAGTATCAATTTATAAACTTAAGGGTCAAAACAGTCATTTACTAAATTTAACAAGTCCAGGGACTATTTTTGTCAATTTTGGAAACTAGGGGGCTGTTTTAAACCTATAAGGACCTAAAGTGTAACTTTGTAAAGTTAAAGGATTAAAAGTGTAATTATTGAAACTTGAGGGTTTAATATGTAAATATGGTATAATTCCTACCTTAGGGGCTATTTTGTAAATTATAAGAAACCTAAGGGTATTTTGTAAACGAAGGTGAAATATTTAAACATTTAACGAATCGGGCGAATTATAATATATTCTGGATATTGATTTGGATTGAAAAGGCTTAATAAATAAGAACAATTATTAACAAAATATATACGTTTCCCAAGAGCCATCATGAATTTTAAATACAATAACCTTGTGCGCCACCACACAAGTGATAACAGTATATATAAACTTAAAAATTTAATTTAGTATATACATTGAGTCGTTAGCCTAAATATGTAGACTAAGACTTGACCGTATTTACTTAGGTATTTGACGGTGTGATTCACTACCTGCTTGGATATATATTGTCATTCAGAGGACTACCTTCAAAGGTGAGTTCATAGCCCTATGTTTTACAATTATTTAAATGATTTACATCTTTGGGGTGAGAACACGCTTTGTTTTACAAATTAGACGTAAGTGTGCATTTTATACTATGATTACGTGTTTGCCTAAGTAGCGATAACCCACTGAGCTCTTTTATCATGAATTGTCAATTACTAGATTGTAAGCGCGAATGTTATGAGTATATCTATTTGGGATTGACATCCCCGTTCGGGTGACTAGCTATCACCGGGAACGAGCGTTATAACATGTCGGATTTGGGATGTTTCGGGTTAGAACATTGATAAGTGCTTAATTACACATATCTTTTACCTCTAAAAACGAGCTTAAATGACCAAAAACAGACAAAAACTGCCAAATATATGTTTGTTTTGCATTTGTATTGTGCAGGAAGTGGATATCCAACAAAAAGACAGAAACAAGCCAAAATGACAAAAACTGATCATGGAATGGAAAAGACTGTGCAAAATCAAGGCCAAAGTCCAAAAATGTCAAAATCAGAGTCAATACTGAAGAATCAGCAGTCAAACCGGAGCCGGATCTGAGGAATACTATTGAATGCAATCTTAACCCATCTGATGGGCCGGGAAAGCCCAATAGTATATTTATGAAGACTGGTGAAAGACCAAATGGGCCCTCAATCATTTACAACAGCCCATTTGTGTTCATTTGACAAAGACTGTGAAGACTTTGAAGACACCAATCTAGTCCTTGAAACAGCCATCTCAGCCATTGTACACACAAAACTCCACTCCCATAACCTAATTATAGCTTGAAAAACAGCCCAATAACCAAACCCAAACCCAAACCAGTGGGCCCAATAACAAGCCCAAGCCATAGACCCAACCCAACCCAAACCCATGGCCCAATACAAGCCCAACCCAATACAATGCCCAATAATCCTTTTTATAAAACAATAAGGACTAAAAAGGTCATTTTAAAAGTGTTTTATAAAGAAAAAATGGAAAAATAAAAGAAAGGGACTAAATCTGCCAAAACCATAAACCTTTACCCTTTTTAAACCTAGGGGGCTGTTTTGCAAAATTCCAAACTTCTTTTATTCTTTTGTTAAATAAAACTAGAGGGGCCCAAGTTTTGTTAATTTCTAACCATTATAACTAAGTTCCCGCCCAAAATAAAATGAAAAGAGAAGAAAGAAGAGGGGCCAAAGTTGCATCTTTCTCAAACCTTCCATTTAAACCCTGCGTACCATAACTGTCGAACCCCCTTTCCCGCCAAACTAAAACCACCCCCCTCACCACTTTTTTTCAGCTCACCCCATCCACAAGTACATCTCCCACTATCCCACACCTTTCCCCATAAAACCAGTGCCCCTTAATACCCCCCTTTCCAGTTCAATCACACACCCGAACCCATCGAATTTTGAGATGAAGACAATAGCCAATCCAATGGCTAGGATTGCTGGGATTGCTTCCTACTCACACAGCTAGCACAACCCAAGTCCAAAGACAAAGCTTGGAGCCTCTATAAAAGGAAAAGAGAGCAAGCCGACTAAAACACACCTTTTTTTATGTTTTCTAGCTTAATTTTATTTCCAAGTCTTTTCTTTTAATAAACTAAGTGTAACTCAGTTGTTTTTTTTAAAGCTTTATGTTGTAATCCTTCAGTTTTAATCAAAGTAAAAATTCTTGTTATTATCATTATCAAATTTGAAATATAAAATCACTGTTTCATTCAGTTTCACAATATGTAAAGAGTGTTAATAGTATATAATCCTCACTACCCATCCACTTGTAATACCCATATCTCTGCCTCCTCTACCAAAAATCCAGTTAAAACTCATTTTTCTAAAATTAACGGCATTTACATAAAAAACAGTTTAAAATCCATTTTATACATTTAAGGGGGTGTTTGGTTTTGCCTCAAAATGGGTAATTATGGGATTGGTATGGGTCAAACACACTCAGCCATCTTTGGCTGAGTGTGTGGGCTTATTTAGGCCAAGTTAATCTAAGTTTTTAATAAAAAAATAAGTTTTTGAGACCCCTTGATATTCTGCCAAAAAGCTGTTAAGCCACATTGTGTTAAAAAGCTCCAGCTGCTAAAGCAGCTTAAGCACACCCTCTTGTGCTCATTTTAGTTGTTTCTAGCCATAAAACAAGACCTTTTGTTCTGTCTTTGGTTTGGCAGCATAAGTCAAAGTTGTGTATGCATATGTGTTTGTGAAATCAACCCACTTTTAAGCCCCATTTATCAGCAGCTTTTTCTAAGCCTTAAGCCCCAAAATTTTGAATATAAGCTTATTTGCCTCCCCTTTTCTTCTGTTTGTACTTGGATTTAGCCAAAAAGCTCTTATGAGCTTATTTGCATAAGCCCAAAAGCCCCCTAGCTCACTGTTTTGAGCTCCCCTGGTGCTGAGCACCAAAGTTAAGCCCAATTTTTCTAGCTTATTTTAAACATAGCCTTAGGACCTTAGTGATTTTTAATGTAGCTTATAGGTGTCCCTCTTAGGTTTAGCAGCTTAAATTAATTAGAATGCTTATTTAGTTAGCTTAATATTAGCTTAAAAGTCCTCTTTTTCTGTCTTTTATATAAAACTGTTACATAGCTTGTTTCTGTTTTAGCTTATTTTAGGGCTTATTCTTAGTGACCTTAGCTTATTTAGGACACCCTTAGCCTAGTGACTTATCCCCCTAGCTTTCTAGCTTATTTTGTAGCTTAAATCCCAAAAAGAAAAGCTAAATAAGCTGTTAAGCTTATTTAGCCACTGCAGTTTCAAAAAGCTAAGTTTCTAGCTTATTTAGTTCAATTCAGCTTAAGTGCTTATTACAAAAAATGTTCCTCTTAAGCCCCTGAATAAGTTTGCTTTTATAAGTTTTGTCTAATAAGCTGTTGGACCCACTTTGTAATCGGGGTCCAACTCAGGGACCATTTGTGTAATTTTGACTTTTCTTGTTAACTTTGTTAGTCCTTAGGTTAGTCACCCTGTTACCCCATTAGTCCTTGTGTCCTTTCACTGTTAGTCCCTTAGGGTAACTTTAGTTAGTTTATTTAATTTAATTAATTTAAATTAGGTTTAATATTAATTAGTTTAATTACTTTTAATTAAAACAGTAACTTTTGGGCATTTTTATATTTTTAGAATTGTTAACTTTTTCTTTATTTAATTTCATTTTTTCAGAATTTTTATAACTTTAATTTTTTGTCTTTTTCTATTTACTTAGTTTTAATTAGTTAATAATCTTTATAAATTCATAAAAAATCCAAAAAATTAATAAAAAAATATTTTTCTTTTTTATAAAATTTTCTTTTGTCATTTAGTGTCTAGGAAAAATATAAAATTTAGTGTAGGCTTAATTTTTCTTAAATTTCAGTTTTAGACCCGTTTTTTCCGGGAGCGTCTTTACCGTTTCTTTTCGTTTTACATTCAAACGAACTCCGTTTTATTTCTAGTTCTTCTTTATTTTCAAATTAAGTTATTAGGATTTAATTTGATTTTTAATTTATTTTAGCATTCTATTTCTTCTTTATTTTTAGTATTTAGGTTCTCCGTTACCTGATGTTTGTTCCCCGTATTTAGTTATATATTATTTTAGGATTTCCTTATAACTAATTTTGTTTCCCGTAGTTTTTAAGATCCCTATTTCCTATATTTGTTTCCCGTAGATTAAATTAAGTTTTATTTAATTAATTTTAGTTATAATCATATCAGTTTCTCCATCATTCAAATTCTCATCAAACCAGGATAAATTTCAATTGCAGCCTCGTTGGGACATACGACCCGGGAATATCTCTTCCGGGCATTCGGTCAGGATCTGTATTAGGGTTGCTATATAAGTGTGTACTAATTCGCGAATCAATTTTTGGCGCCGCTGCCGGGGAGGCATTTGCTACGATTGTTATCCAACTTTGACCTGAACTTGTCTTATTATTAGTATATCATATTAAAAAAAACACAAAAATATTTTTCTTTTCTTTTTATTAGTACATATCATATAAAAAATTAAAAAACCAAAAAAAAAAATCAAAAATATAAAAAAAATTGTCCATAAAAAATTAAAATTCACTAATTGGTAAAATACCAAAATATAATATTCTCCACTGAGGTATTATCATAATAAGTTCCGGTGAACTAAAAATCATCGTTTTGGGCTATGTTGCAAGCCATGTTTTTAAGATTTTATTTAATTACGCGATATGGAAGTTTTAACGTCTCATGTTTTCATTCCGGAAGCTATTATTTTATTTTAGTGTTTATCGACCCTTTTCCCGCGTTTTAGCTGAAACCGTGTCAAAACTTTAATGTTACATGATTTAACACTATTTAAAAATGTTTTAACCAAATAAATTTGACGAAAGAAAAAAAATATTTACAAAAACATAATCCCAAGCCATAGTAGTCGGTTATAAACCAAAGTAAACATATATGTGTCAAAACTAATTTTAGAAAGGAGGGGAGGACTAATTGTCCCAATTGCCTAAACTTGTCCTACTATAAAAGGAAATTTACACACACATCTTCTCATTTTTCCAAAATAAAAACACACACTTCACTCTCCCTCTCCCTCCCTACCGCCGTCGGCCACCACAACCACCACCACCATCGCCGAAAAACTTACATGCATTACGATCAACCTATATATTCTTAATCCTTGTGAAAAACTAAACAAAACCCACCAAGAAAATATAACATGCATTGAGTATTTAGTGAGTTTTTTATTCGAGCTAGTTTTCATAAATTTTCGAATTTAAGTGGGTTTAAAATCATTAGATTGTATGTTATTGGAAGATTTGGGTTGTTAAAAAGTTACGAAAATGTTGTGTGGGTTGTTTTGGGTTTCAGCAAAGAACAAAAAGAAAAGAGGGGTGCGTGTTGATCTTGGATCTTGTTTTCCCACCTATTTGTAAGTATTTTCGAGTTACTTTTAAATGTATTTTTGATTGATCTTACGTTTTGTTGTTGCATATTATGGATCCCACACTATGATAAGTTTAGATTTAGCGATTAGTGATGTTTTGATGTTTGAGGTTAGGTTTAGATGACGGAGATAGGTTGCTAGGAGTATTCTTGATGGGTCGTTTTGCAATGAGAACATGGCGATTTAATGGGTTTGTAATTAGTCATTGGCGAGCAGAAGTTGGGTCCAGATTTCGAGTGTCGTGAACATACTGAAATACTGCATTTTTGATTAGAAATCATGATAAAGTTGTCCTAATGACGTTTCGGTTGGTGGATCGTTCCGTAACTCTTAAAACGAAGTTTCTACAGGCCCTAATGAAGTTTAAAAAAACTTATATTAATGTTTCAGCTTTTTATAAAAAATAAATCTGTGCAGAAAATAAAACGCCCGTTTCGAGCACTTTCGAGTCCGTTTTGGCCATCCGGCGAAACACGAAAGTTGTCCGGAACGACGTTTCGCTTTTACGGTGTAAATTTTAGAGTCTAACGATTTAAGATGAATAAATTGGACATAACCAAAGATTTGAAAATAAAACTATTTTCTATTAGTATGCAGAAAATTAAAGGGGCAAAACGGTCATTTTTAGTCCGTTTCAGCCTTTCGCCGAAACTGGAAAGTGTATTATTTTACGTGTCCGGTAGAAAATGCTAAGGTTGAAAATAATTGAGTCAAGACTAAAGTCAATGACTAGGAAAGTATGTACGGAAAAAGTCAAAGTAAAAGTCAAACAAGGATTTAAAGGAGTTGCTTAGATGTCGTAAGCATTGTTCGGATTAATAAAAATAAAAGAAATATTATTTCAAGATCAAACATTATTTTTCAAGATGTCGGTCGCTTTTACAATTGGAAAGTCTATACATAGAAACTTTTCGTATATATGTAAAATGTAACGTTAAGGACGTGATTTAGTGGTTAGGGTTTGGCGTATTGGTAATTAGTGAAATAAGAAAAAATATTTCGTACTATAATATTCGGATAACCAAACTTTCTAAAAATAGTAACTTTCTAAAAATAGAAACTTTCTGAAAATAGAAAGTTTTTCAAAAGAGTAACGCAACTTAGTTAAGAAGGGAAATATTGGATTCTAATCATTTAATAGATAAGGATTAGGGGCGTAGGTGTGGATCCCATAGCATGTTACTTTATATATATGTTGCGGCGATCGTATGAGTCGATGATACTCTAGTATTTCTCTAATTGCGCGACATGATTCTAGGTCGCAGCTGAGCTATTTATTTGTTGATATTCTGTAATTTTGCATTGTTGATCTTCGTCTTCAATCAAGGTGAGTTCATATCCTCGCATTTAAATCTTTTGAATGTTTTAAAAACCCGCGGGGGAGATAAATGCTTGTTTTAAAAATCGAACGCAAGTGATTTTGATATGTGAATGTGATTTCGTTGCTATGAGTGTCTGTGTGGTGGCCTTCCGTCATGGACCGTTAATTATACGGGGAGGAGTTGGGAGGTGAGATGGGAGGGGCGTGAGGGCGAATGCGGGTCAGGAAGAGGTGTGTTAGAGGTGGGCGTGTTGAGTGGCGAGCTGGTATTGCTAAGACTATAGATCTATTGTGTTAATAATTCCGCTGAGTCTCCAAATTTGGGCGTGTGGTGGATAGTTATACACCTAAAAAAGGAAATATTGTAGCTTGTGCTGCAACCCATCGTACACATGTAGCTCGGTCTACGGAACTTACGTACCAAAATAGATCTCTCCATTTCCTTAATGCATTATGCTAGTTAAACTCCATGGAGGACGGCTAATAGAGTGGCTATGATGGGTAAAGCTAATGCAATAGGAATAGATCTATTTTGGCCTAACGACGCTGCCTGGGTGGCATATTGTATTTAGCATCGGGAGTGTGTAACACTATCACTTCGGGATAGGCACCTGGTTAAGGTTCGGTTCATGGCTCTAGCAACGTATTGATTGTGAATTACATGTTTTGCTATGCTTGTGTTCAAAATGGTCTATTATAAACTCTATGGATTCACTCAACATTCTTGTTGACGTTTTAGCATGTTTATCTCAGGTATATGCTTGTGCTGGCTTGGATGGGACGATGCGTGGATATCGAAGGGATCAGATTGGGTGAAAAAGTCACGTTCGATAAAGATTTAATTTTTTTTCTAATCGAGTCGTGTTTGACCCTTATGGACTTTACAAAACTTAAAGCTTGGGAACCTGTGCAACTCTGATATTTTTAATCGAATGTGATACTTTATTTGAAAACCATCTCTTTTGAGGTCGTTCACTGTGGCTTGCGTGTATGGACTATGAAGTAGCACCCCAAAGTGATATTCCGCTGCGTTGTTGTGATTTTGGGGGTGTTACAGACTCCGAGTCTAGCTAGAAGACTCGTTAATAAAAAAATCGCTTATTGAGAGGCAACCCGATCTTTTATTTTATGCATTTTAGGAGTGTCGTGTGTCTTATTCTTTATTGTTTGTTCTTATATGTTTAAATTCTATATGTTATCATGATTTGTTTCGTTTTTAACCTCGTCTTAATTGCAATCAAAGGTATTTTGCATGAAATAAGTGTATGGGAAAATATCCGGTTTATAAGAACCAATTTCGAACATATAAAATAAATAATTTTAGATTAATTCACACTTTTATGTTTTGTTTGTTTGTTTTGAGTCATATGTTTGTACTAACCGTTTTTGTGGTCTGTGCAGTAAATTTTTCCAGAAAATAATTAATGGGTATATTGGTGTATAAATTTTTCCAGAAAATGAAAGAAAAAATATTTACAGTTTGTATAGACGGCGTCAGGAATTATTCATGACGGTGTCACCACTGTAGCTACAGTAAATTTCGTCTTTTTTTAATTTTTGAAAATTTATTTTTGTGTAATTTCCAGAATATTTTATTTTTCTAACTCTGGCAGAAAACCACGATTATTATAGTACATAAATTCTATCTTTATTTTTTTCTTAGGATTTAGTTCATGATTAATAAGGTTGTATATCATTTCTCGTAGAATTTTCCGCTTGGTATAGTTGCTTTTTGTCTTTGATTTTCAGGTTATATTAGACGAGAGAGTCCGGAAGTTCTTTGGATATTCTCTTGGACAATTCTTGGATGACGATTTAGCCGGGATTATCTTATTTCTTCACAATTATTGGGCAAAACCAGAGGAGTATTAGTTTCTCTCGCTTTTCTTATTTTCTCTTTATTCGTTTCCGGGTACTCATAGAACATTGGGCACAATGTTCGAAATAAGTGTAGGAGAGAATAAAAGCCTTAGAAACTATTCCTTCAATTGCATTTGTTTTGTTCTTAAAATGATGTATAATATACCGAAACATAGTTTAGGATGGTAATTTTAGCCCAAATTTAAAAATTTTTATGGCATATATCGGTGAAACTGTAGTATTAGAAGCGTTTCATGGATAGGAGATATGTGACTAGCACAAAAACCCAACCACTCAAAAATTCCACCAATAAAATTGGAGGTTCGCCTCTAGATCTTTAAGAATATAAAAGCATTTATTTTTAGTGCTTATGAGAGTGTACCGGTAGTATTATAAATTCTAGATCTAGCTTTAGCGATTCATCCCAAGACTGCTAGTGAGATCACATTCTTGTGATTAGGATTTACTAAGTGATAAGAGGAATTAGGATAAACCTCTGTTTTTAGCCTGTATTTGTTATAGTTATGATGGTCTCCTCGATCATGTAACTACCCCCACACCCTTGCTATGCACTCATTTTTGGTGCAAGATGTAACACCCCCAAAATAGGTCGGAGCGGAATATGAGTCTGAGAGTGTTACTTCATAGATCAATAGCATAAGATATGAGAACGACCTCTAAAAGAGTCGTTTAAAAACCTAATACATTGGATTTCATAAATGGTTTGTTACAAAAGCCCATAGGCTTAAATTGTTCAACTTGAAAAGTAAAGATTTC
>BQNB010058654.1:26039-36851 GCA_026074375.1 Tanacetum coccineum
CCGATAAGAAGTACCGGCAACAACTCATCGATTCCACCTGAGAAGGACCCCAGAGAACCGCATAGACATAGTCTATAACTCCCTCTGTTGTGTGCTGACCTCGACCAAAACTCACCCTGGTTGATTTTCCAAGAACACAATTTTCACAGATTCCAAAGCACCTCTCTTTTTTTAGTTCACGCAAGCCTGCTTCACTAATGTGACCCAGGTGTTTATGCCACACCTGTGCAAGACTCTCCTTTTCTTGTATTCTGACACTAGCTTCACCCGATTTAGCCTAGACATCTAAGGAGTACACATAATTTTGCTTTATAGTTCCTGACAAAACCATCAAAGAACCCTTGATCACCTTAACTCTTCCATTCTGCAACTTCACGATATAGCCCTCTCGATCCAGAGTGCCCAAAGATATCAAATTTCTCTTCAACTCAGGAATGTAACGCACATTCTCAAGCACAAAACTTGAACTATATTTCATTTGTACTCTTACATTTCCATATCCCCATGATGGCACATGCTCTATTATCACCGAGCAAAACCGTACCACCATTGAAATCCTTAAAATCAAACAAGAAGTCCCTCCTATGCGTTATGTGAAAGGAGCCACCAGAGTCCATGATCCACTCTAAGAACCTCTCCTCACTCACCGCCATCAACAAGTCACCATTGTCATAACCCTCAGAATGCATACCAGAACCCTGTCCCGCATTCTTCTTGACAAGGCCAGTTGATTTCTTCTTGTTCCTTTTTGGATTGTCTTTCTTTAGGTGATCCTCATAATAGCATATGTAACACTTTAGTTTATAAGTTCCTTTACCTTTCGACTTTGATCGTGAACTACCACGTCCTTGATTACCTCGATGATCCGACCTCCCCCTTACATATAACCCATCACCATCATCCTTTGCATCTGTCCTCTTTTTCAACTCCCGTGAATTAAGGCTAGACAAGACATCTTCCAAAGTGAGCGACTCCCTTCCATAACATCAATATCAACGTCTATGTTCGCCAAGTCACCGATCAACTTATTAAACTCATCTATATGTTCAGATAATTTCTTACCTGAATGCATGTAGAAAGTGAACAACTTCTTCTTCAAGTACACTTTAACCAAACACCCGCAGCAGAATCTTCTTTGTTGACTTCCCTCAACACCTTGTTATCCAAGCACAAGAGTAAGGCACTGTGTGCTTTCTTGTAGACATCCGTCTTCAACGCCGCAGTCTTTTCAGCGTCCGTCATGGTTTCCGGGAATGGATCTAACGCAGCCTCCCAACCATGTTGAATTAATAGACACCGCATCTTCACACGCCACAACCCGAAGTCATTAGACCCGTCGAATTTTTCGACGTCAAACTTCGCTATCGACGACATATTCTTTAAACCTTGTTGCGTAAAAATATACCTTCTTGCAAATCGATTTAATTAGAAACCCTAAACCTCGATCACGAACAAGCAAAACCCGACCGTAAACTTGAACACCAAGTGAACCACGATCGAAACTTAAACCACAAGAAACCCCGCAACAATAACCTTTTTGTCCTTTATAGTATTCTGACGTGAGGATTATTTACTTCCAAAGTAATAAAAAACTATATAATATTCACCTTTGATTTAAAAAGCACCTCCTGTTACCTTTTTTTTCTTCTGATCACGCGCAAGAATAAGAAAAATATGCCAATCATAGTGATCCTCCTTTTTCCTTTAACTTTTAGCTACACGTGATATATATATAAAAAACAATCGTCTTCTTCGTCTCGATAAAACCTGCAACTTTCGATAACGATTCAAAAAACCCGAAAACCGTTTCTTTGCTCGAACCTCCGAACTAGCCCTCGAACTTCAAGACCACAATAACCGCGGCTCTTAATACCACTTGTTGTACGATTACGACAACAAACCGAAGCTCGATCGCGGAACGCTAGATCACGGAATAAATCAAGCACAAGTTGCTACCTTCAACGTACCTGTTGAAGAACGAAACACCACACAGTATAACCAAAAGATTATATTGTATTACCATAAAACCTCGATCGGTTACAGGAAAGAATAGAAGATGCGTATGTATTGAGCATCACCCCCTCACATCCTTTTATAGGGTGAGAGGGTGGATGCCCTAGTCTACACCGACTATGAATGGGCTTTGGTTCCATCCCACTCAAACAAATATATAAAGAAAAAGACACTTAGCTACCTTTTACTTATCGTATATATTAACTAGACTCGACACTAATACTAACAATTTCCACCGTAGTGACTAGACTAGTTAATCCCGACACCAAGTATCTTCATGCAATACTTGAACTTCGGACCTAGAACCACCTTTGTAAACGCGTCAGCTGCATTATCCTTCGTGCCTATCTTCACCACTTCAATCTCTTTAGATTCCCTGATCTCCCTGATGAAGTGATACCTCTCTTTAGATTCCCTGATCTCCCTAATTGAATTTTTTAGTACCTTATCAATATAATGAGACTGAGAAATTTCTTTCCCATTACTTTCATGTTTATTCTTAATTCCAAAGATAACATCAGCCTCCCCTATGTCCTTCATAGAAAACCTTGATGACAAAAATTCCTTTGTCAAGTCAACCTAAACATGGTCAATACCAAAGATCATCATGTGATCAACATATAGGCAAATGATGACTCCTTTACTAATTTTATCAAATTTTCTATATACACATTTGTCAACTTGGTTAAGTAAATAACCATTAGACAAAACCACTTCATCAAACTTTTGATTCCATTGCTTACGTGTCTGCTTCAGTCCATATAAAGACTTAATCAGTTTACACACCTTGTTTTCATTGCCAGGCTTGATGAAGCCCCGAGGTTGGTTCATATATATCATTCAAGAAAGCTGTTTTCACATCTATCTGATGATTAATTAGATTGTGAATTGATGTCATAGCAATCAGTAGTCTTATGGTACTGATACGTGCCACTGGAGTATAAGTATCAAAGTATTATATTCCTGACTTTTGTTTAAAGCCTTGAATGACTAGCCTTGCCTTGAACTTTTTAATAGTTCCATCTACCTTCAGTTTTCTTTTAAAGATCCATTTGCAACCAAGAGGTTTGCAACATGGAGGTAGATCAGCCAACACCCAAGTGATGTTGCCCATGATGGAGTCCATCTCATCATTAATTTGTTCTTTCTAGAAAGCAACATCCTGGGACTTCATTGCTTCATTAAATGTTTTGGGGTCATCCTCAACATTAAACCAATAGGAGTTTTGGTCAGAGACCTCATCCCTTTGTTCCTTCAATTAAGTATAATTGAAATTCAAGTCCAAAATCCTTTGGAGTCCTATTCCTTTTTCTTTTTCAAAGCTCAAGTTCAGGTTGCTGAACAACCTCTTCAGTGACCTCTTCAGGGACCACTAAACCACCAATGTGTTCATTTCAATTAGGAATCCTGAGACTTGGTCTAGGGACTGATGAGAATCTATTCTCATTAAAGATTGCATCCCTAAATTGAATTATAAAGTTAATTAAAACTGAATCATTAGGCTCAATGACATAAAACCTAAAAGCCTTAGAATGCTCAGTATATCCAAAAAAGATGCATTTAATGCCTTTTTTACCCAAAGTTTTTAGCTTTAGATCAAGGAGTCTTACAACCGTCCTACAACCTCAAACCCTGAGCTAGTTCAGGTTTGGTTTCCTTTTAATCCAGAGTTCATAAAGGGGTAATCTTGTTCCTTTTATTAGGAACCCTATTTAATAAATAGCAAGCTGTTATAGCTTCACCGCATAACCCTTGACTTAGTCCTGAGTAGGACAACATAGAATTAACCATCTCTTTTAGTTCTCTATTTTTCCTTTCAGATATACCATTTTGTTGTGGAGTATAAGTGGGAGTCGTTTCATGGATAATACCAACAGACTGAAAATCAGAGTATCCATGTACTCACCTCCTCTATCAAAATCTTTTTATTAGAGACCCTTTTTGTAATTCAACTTCTACTTTGAATTTATCTAATGCTTCATTCTTAGTATCTATAATACTAAAAGATTTAGCCCTTAAATTTATTGGGGCTGTATCTTTAAATGCTCTCAACTCAAAATCCACTTCCTTCCTGTAGTATAATTCATTCATTCGGCGAGATACATTGTTCCACATTCCTCACAGAATACAAACCAACGCTCATCAACTCTCAATCATTATTACATACAGCCCCTTAATTTAATGGGGTTGTGTCTATTAAAAGCTATCCTCCAGGTGTATAAGATGAAGGTGAAGGGTTGCTTTAGTTCCAATTCTCTTTAACCATTTACATCAAATTCATTCTTCAATTTATATAAGCTAAAGTATCAGAAATCACTGAAGGTAATTCAATCGATCCTTATTAAAATAGATTCAGATTCATCAATTTATGTTAGGGCTTGATTTAATAGGTTGAAGGTAAATCATCTATGTTTTTTAAGGTTTAGGATTGTTTTTGAAAAATTTTGGGGGTTCTTTTCTAGAGAGATTTTGTGGAATCGGTGTAGTTAGTTTTGAGCAATTTGATTAGTTGTATTAAAATAAAAAAATGAGAAAAAGAATGGTGAAAAAATAAAAGGGAAATATATATTAAATAATATATAATTTTTTTTTTTACAAAATAAAGTAATCATTTTATTTGGAGTGGTTTAATATTGAAGGTAAATCCATTCTGGTTTTTTAAGGTGGGATTTTTTTGGAAATTTTGGGTTTCTTTTCTAGAGAGATTTGTTGGATTCGGTGTAGTTATTTTTGAGCAATTTGATTAGTTGTATTATCTTTTTGTTGTTTTTAAACTGATTGAAGGTCCTGATGGCTTTATTGCTTTTATCAAGGATATAAGTTGAGCTAATATTTTGACAGGCAGTTTATATGAGTTGTAACACTTGATCGTTTAAGAGTTTAAGGTATATAATTAGATACTGATTTATACTTGATGTAGTATGATTTTAGAAGGTTTTTGTGGCACTATAAACTATAACCACTTGAATAATGGTTCAGATAATGAAAGCGCGTGTGCGCGCAGCGCGCGGATGTATAAGTACTTTATAACGAAAACATAAAAATACAGATTCGTCCTCATCAAACTATTGAAATTTTATCTTTTTACTCCGTTAGTGTAATACATGAAAGCAAATTAACTGGCTTCTATAGTAAAGTTTGTGCATTTTTTTAATAGTTTAGTAATTTCAATTGATTCATAATGGCTACAATATTTTATCTTCGCGATCAATAATAACTAAAGATTATTTCGGAAACCTGATAAAAAGTTCTTTTTAACTGATAGGTTGATGGTAAATCCTCTTCGGATGACAAAGAAAGAATATTGGCGCTGATGGTCCGTCTAATAACATATTTGAGTATCTACACATTTCAGAGATAGCATGTATACATATTTGAGCCCATTTCCGCACATGTTTAGATTTGTTGCTTTCTCATTTTTGCTTTGGTTTCGCTTATTATTTGCATCCAGTAATACTTTGTCACCATACCTTTGACTAAAGTTGTTGTACAAAATCAATAGTATAAAGGCTCAAATCAGTTATATGAAATTAGATTAGATCATTTACCATGACATTATATAACGGGTCGGTTAAACAATGAAATACCTTGGGTTTGGGTAACAAGAGCAGTTTAAGTATGTTTAAACGGCTTGAGTCGGCTTAGATACTGATGTGTTCTCAAACTCATACACAAAATTCCTGAAAAACGGATGCAGGGTACAAGTTTGATGATCAATCAGCATGGGTACTACAAGGAATACGTGAAGAAACTGGCGGAAATTGCATGACAGTCCAATGGCACATCAATAGTCACATGTTCGATATATCTGCTTAGCTCGAGTAGTAGTCGAACGCTTTTGGTAATTTGTATAATTGTTCTTTGCAAAGCATAGTAACCAATATTTTTGTGTTTGCAGGTCACAATAAAAAGAACTCACAGAAGCATTAGGTAATTTGAAGCATGCTTTTATGGTGTTCTATGAACAGCTTTGGTATCTAAACAGACACCCATTATTACAGCAAACCAACCAACACTTTTTGAAAGAAAAAACGCACACAAACAAGCCCATTTTTACCCCAAAAACAGTAAACAAACACCCAATTTTGACAGCAAACCAAACAACCATTTTTTGAAAGAAAAACAACAACCAGACCACCCATGTGTCTCAAAATTTATCCATGGTTTCTTCTCTTTCAAAGGTCATTATGTTATACTTCTTTTAATCGTTACATTTACTTATCGTATAAACTTCTATACAGAGCTTTCGCAAACTCAGCTACGGCGATGGTCTCTGTCGCGATAATAATTCTAAAGTATAATTCGGACAATAGACCATAGTAAAAAGTTTGTTTCTAAAATATCTATACTTGCCATAACACCATTTTTGTCTTGATTCTTTCTTCCCTTTTTCTGGAATCCTAATTTGATCTGTAGAAAACAAAGAACACACAAAGAAAATAATAGAAAGAACGAGCGAAGTTATGCTGACAAGCCCTTTGCAAGAGTAAATTTATTTTTTTAAATAACTCATTAAAGGCTATCTGAATTGGTTAATAGATTAGAGGTTATTTAGATTGTTTATTAAGATAAGTGTTGCACTTTCTACATATAAGAACATAACCACCTGCTTATATACTTTTTAGGTTGTTTGGATTGATTATTAAGATCGTCTTTGAGATTAGGGATTCTGAAAAAAAGGATGGTGAAATAGAAGAAGACTATTTCTAAATGTCACCAGCCGGAGATCAGAGGGATTATGATGATGGTAAATATTGATGCCCTTCGTGTTGATGCTAATGAATAAGGTATATCACTATTTTAGTATATGGTATAGTAGTGAGACTTTTTCAGTTTGATTGTATGAGATGTTAACATTATATAGTATTTCAATCTTTGAAAAACATATTGTTAGAAGTATATTTAAGATATAAGTCTTATGTTATAATTATCCATTTAGAACTTGTAAATAAATCTGCCAGAACATTAGGATAAGCAGAAATAACCCGCTGGCCCAATAGCCAAACGGTACTTTAGGAAAATAACCGCTCTTGTGAAGGGTTACGACTTTTACTTCACACCGGTTCATTAGGGTATATATATTCCTTGTAAATACTTTGATCATTAACTAATTATAATAACAGAATTTACTTTCATTGTAATCATTGTGTGCTTCATTTTTGAGTATCATACATATTTTTCTGCACTAACCGAACATCCAAACACCCCTGCACAAGAATCATGAATTCGCATCCTGTGAAGAAGAATTGGCGGGAACTTTTTCCCTCCATAACAAATTTTAAACATTTATAATAGATTCCCACATTTTGACCAAAAAAGTGATTCGGGTCAATGGGCCGTTTCGACTGCTACCAAAAAAAACCTCGTTTTTTGTTTAACCTAAATCCATTATGACCCATTACTTAAGCCACATGAACCTCCCATTTTGCCACCCATTGTTACCTACTCCGTACTAGAGGGTTTTTTGATATATATAATAAGAAATGATCATATCATTGGATTTTGTTTGATGCACTAACGTGTGAATAATTTGTGTCTACTGCAGCAAGAAAGATTGGAGAAGGAAGCATAGATTAGGAGAGTGAGGGAGCAACTACTACAAGAAAACGAAGAACGAGACCCGATTGCTTAATTTATTCAGTTGTTCAGTTCATGTGTCATTATGTGGCATATACAACTAAAAGTAAAAAAATATAAGTAATACTAACCAACTCCAATAGGGACAATGAAGAACACAAAGAATAATCGAAGGAGAACTGCAGAAACAATATCGGTTCACATTTCATTCATCTTCTTCACAAAAATGGTTTCACTAATTCACGAAAAAGACAATGCAGGTGTGATCAAGTCTAATTAGGGCGTTGACTATTGAAGAGCTAACAAGTCCTTATATATGCACAAACAAAAGAATGAGAATTCATGTCATTTACAATATCGTTGACATTTGTTAAGGTCAGTAGAGTTACAATAAGTTTGTTTAATGCATAGTGATATTAAACTTATAAACTACATTAAATAAATACTACGTATACGTTTCTTTTAATGAACTCAAACTAACTTGATACTTATTCTCTCATGACCCAGTGCGGTGCGATTTTCTTTTCTGGAAAAATCGTTCTAATAATTCATTAAGTGGGCAAATGTATATAAATTAATTGGAAAATGAATGAAAGTATTATTCTCAACCATATGACCGTTCTATAAACTTGTAAGTCGTGGCCAGCAGTACAATGACCATAAATTTTTTATTTTTTTTAGTATTATATTGTATGAAAAAATGGAAAAATAAAATAAAATAGTTGGTGAGTGTGGCCCAAACGGAGGAAATGACATGTGATTTGGCATGTTATGAGTTAAGGAGTGTTGGTGGATGTGAATGTTAAAATGAGGTGGCGTTAAAATGATATTGAAAAATGGTATTTGGCACCAGTTTAACATGCCATGATACTTAACCCTCTTAGGGCAACAAAGCGACACCTTTATGTGATATCTTATAAAAATAGTAGCACTGTGGCAATGAGCCGAATTGTGTATAAAAAGTTTTTTTAAGGTGTTTCATAAGTTTTTGATATTGAGCCAAAGTTAATTTAGGTTTTAGTTTACTCGAAAATTAGTTTTTTTTTATTTAATATACTTTTTTTATTAATTAAATTTTAATTTTAGTTTAATAATGTCTTGGTTTATTTGAACAAATGAAAAAAGAAGTGGAGTGCACCATGGCATCAGAATTGTGGTATTATGAAGAGAAGTGTGTTTTTAGTGTGGTGGGTACTTTGGTGTTATGAGAAAAAGTGTTGGTGTGGCAACACTTTACACGACATCACAAACGAGCGGCTTGACGTACCTTATGCTCTAATAGAAACTATATATGTATGTATCTTTATCTATATACTAATGGTCAAATATTTTTGTTTGCGGGTCTCTTCAATGCTAGAATCCGACCCGCTACTAACGTGGGTTGCTCTGTTTCTAGAGTAGGGTCCGCGGCTAAAATTACCTGGACAATTCAAAATTAAATAGACTGGATTAGCGAGATTCATTTACCCGTGGAAAATATATTAATTTAAAAACAAATCAAAATAAAACCGTTAAATTATTGCTCCTACAATTTTTGAATATAAAATAACCTTTTTTATTTAATGACAACTTTATTACTTCATTTGTCTCTATTTTATTGTTTCCCTTTCTTTTCGATTTGGTCCCACACAAAAGGCTAAACAAAAATATTTTCAAGATAAAATTCTGCATTCTACAAGAGAGATCTGGAAAATTAAAAAAGGGGCAAAAAGGAACTCATGTCATGCCTTGCATTAAATATAAAACAATGCTTTAAAAACTTGATTTCACATCACCTAATGAAAGTATAATCAAAGCCAATGTGTGTTATAACAAGTTCATAAAGAACATGGTCCTAAAAAAACAAACTGTTTCATCTCGTATGTCCACCTATTTTATTTCCCACTAATGGTTATATAAATTCTTATTTTTAATTTAATTAAAAACCACTTCATCCTATTTTTAAAAATTAAATATCTCACAAACGTAAGCGTTACAGCAAAACGAAATATACCCGTCGCGAATAGGAATTAAATCATCTTTCAATAGAGGGGCAATTCTATATACTTTTCGACGACTTTTTTTTCGATTTTTTTTTTCAGTTCACTCTAAAAAATCACGTGGATTTTTTTTAAGACGTGCTTAAAAAAAAAAATGAAAAAAAGTTCGTCAAAAGTATATAGAAGCGCCCCTCTATAGAAAGATAAAAAATATTCGTCGCGATACTTTCGACGAACTTTTTTCCCCATTTTTTTGCAATCACGTCATGTGATTTGTGATACAAATCACATTGAATTTTTTCAGACGTTACTGGAAAAAAAAATTCGAAAAAAAAGTCGTTTAAAGTATATAGAAGTGCCCCTTTATAAAAAGATAAAAAAAATACTCGTCGCGATACTTTCGACGATATTTTTTCCCATTTTTTTTTCAATCACGTCTGAAAAAATCACATGTGATTTGTATCACAATCACATGTGATTTCTTCAGACGTGATTGAAAAAAAAAATTGAAAAAAAGTTCGTCAAAAGTATATATAAGTGCCCCTCTATAGAAAGATAAAAAAAAATACTCTTCTAATGTATGTTAATTATATATGCTAGACTCGATCTATCCGCTGCGTACTCGTAAGAGTTAATTGGTTAACTTGATTGTTAAAAGTGAGAAAGTGTGTTTTTTTATTATGATGAAAAAATGAGTTTTAAGACGTCATAGAGAATAACTATCAAGTTTTTGTTTGGGACAAGCCTTGGCAAAAATTTAAGCATTTTGTTTCTTTCACATGTCCAGTTAAGTAATGTAACATTTGATGATCGATGTTTTTGTGTAAGTTAGTTTGCTTAAATAATGGAAATAAGATGTTGTTTGTGGTGTTGTGATTGCTAAAATCCGTGTTTCTTATTTCATTCTTATTATTTTCGAGTTTTGTATTAACTCATTTGCATATAGTAATATATGTTATATTACATGATATGGTTTGTTAAGTATCAGTTGGTAACTTAACATGACTGTGAACGAAACAAAATTAGTCATCGGTGAAACTGAAGTAAATGAAGTAAAGTTCCATGGGTAGCAAGTAATTACACTTTCATAGATTTGATTTATGCAAAGCTACTTACGTTGAGTTAGACTGTAGTTAGATTGTGGTGGCAAATCCCAGACACCTACTAGGGATGGCAACGGGTCGGGTTTGGGTCGGGTTTTAGTGAACCCGTACCCGCACCCGTTTATAATTTCCAAACCCGT
>BQNB010058655.1:1877-22249 GCA_026074375.1 Tanacetum coccineum
TCCGACTGGTGTAGTAGTTGTGAACTAATTTGAGTTTTATACGTTGTTGACTTAAAGCTGCAGTAACATGTTAGCTCCCGCCGTAACGCGCGGGTCATTTTCCAACTTGTTATATACATAATACATATACTATGATTGGAAAGAAACGTTGCCGTTTTGGCATGCGTGCTACAGTGCTCGGCCCAATGGGCTCCCACTTTGGGCCGACCCATTTGACACTTTGTTTTTCTTTTTCTTTAATTAGGCAACTTTAAAAAAAATTGCTCGGCACAAAATAGGAAACAAAATTACAAAAGTACTTATTTACTCAGATCAAAAAAATATCCGCGACATGAGACCAAACACATAAGCCCATATAAAAAAAATAAACTATTAAACATGAGACCGAAAAAATAAACCCGCACAAAATAATATATAAAAAAATTGCTCGGCACAAAATAGGAAACAAAATTACAAAAGTACTTATTTACTCAGATCAAAAAATATCCATGACATGAGACCAAACACATAAGCCCATATAAAAAAACAAACAATTAAACATGGAGACAGAAAAAATAAATACGCACAAAATAATATAAAAAAAATTGCTCGGCACAAAATAGGAAAAAATAATACAAAAGTACTGATTTATTCAGATCAAAAAATACCCACGACATGACGCCTAACACATAAGCCCGTATAAAAAAAACTATTCAACATGAGACCGGAAAAATAAACCCGCACAAAATAAATAAATTAAAAAAAAATTAACGCCTCGCATCAATTAACGCCCCGCATCAACGCGCAAGCAATCATGCTTAACACATATTAACCTAAATCTCATAAAAAAAACATAAATAGCAAAAAAAACCTTTAAACATAAGACTCAACAAATAAGCTCATATAAGAAAAAAAACAAAGTATAAAACATGAGACCGAAAAAATAAACCAGCACAAAAAAAATTAACGCCCCGCAGCATCACGCGGGCAATCACGCTTGTTTAGGTCCTATATTCTAGAGTCTAGTGTCTACAGCCCAAAAGCCCGCTCTTATCAAAAAATTACTTTTGGAGGGATCATTAATGTTATTATTTATTACTCCATCCGTCCCTAAATAAGTGTCCACTATTGACTTTCGAAGTCATTATTTTTCAACTTTGACCTCAAATTATTTTGATTGTGTTATATAATAATTGATGCAAAATATATGAATGGATTGAGTTATAAATGTATTTTCATTGGTATGATTTTCATCAAGTATTGTATAACACAAACAAAATAATTTAAGATCAAAGTTGAAGAATAATGACTTCGAAAGTCAATAGTGGACACTTATTTAGGGACGGAGGGAGTATTTATTATTTATAATATGTGCGGTTCGGTGCGGGTTTTGCGGTTCGGTTTTACCCGTAAAAACCGAACCACACCGCATTTGCGGTTTTTATTTTTTTTAAAACCGATCCGCCGGGTTTTGTCGTGGTGCGGTTTTTGTGGTTTGGTTTTTTCGGTTTTTTCGGGTTTTTCGGTTTTTTGCGGTTTGCGGTGCAGTTTCTGCTCACCCCTAGTAAAACCTATGGACTAAAAACACAATTACTTCCATTTCAGGTTTGATAACAATTAATAACTAAGGTATTTGTTATGTTGGAAATTGCATTGAAGTTTCATAGACAAAAACTAGCATTAATTCAATAATTAATTATGGGCACGAAATATGTGTATTGGCACAAATCATCTCATGTGTCACTTGGAACGGTTCGGCACAAACGGGATAACCACAATGTTATATCCTCTTACAACTAACTATCAAAGTAGTTTAATAACACCAATGATGAAAAACATAACATATTCATTAAGATCAAATCAACATCAAAGTGTATACAACCCTAAAATTATTCAAACAAATTAAATCATGAAAGTACAAAAGATCAAAACCTAATCCTAGTTGTGATAACGAGTTGTTTAGCCGTACATGGTGATGAGAAGTGAAATAAATATTGTATCCGGATCTAACAAGATAAATGGTGATGATGAAAGTATGATGATAGATCGATGGTATGGTAGAGATGATCGAAGAGTTTTATGGTGTTAGGGTTATGGTCTGCAGAAGATGAATGGAGTCGAGAGAGTGTTTATGAATGGTTAGGATCGGTATATACAAGTCTTGGAGTTGAATTAGGACGTAAAAATTTCTTTTTCCACTAAACATCACGTTCAGCTATTTCCAGGCGGTGTCTGGAAGACTCTCAAAATCGTGACTTTTTGAAATGGGCATCTTGGTTTCCTCAAGATGGTTTCTAGATGGTGTCACAACATTTTCATGCGACGCCAACAACATATAGATTCATATCTCTCTTTTTTTCTTTAGGTAGCCTTTTGAATCACCTCAAACAAAGTTCGTATGAGTAAGTTATGATCAAAACAATGCAACAATTCTGACAAACTCTTTCGTAACAATTCTTTACTTGAAACTTCGTCCGAATTCGCTCCTAATCTTCAAATGCTTCAAAATTTATATATAATTCCTTAATCTATTTTGTCATAATTCTTGATCGTTTTAATACATATTTGCTCCAAACCGTTAAACACATAAAACATCTTTAAAGTGCTAATTTTGAAGTGAAATAAGTGTGATTGTAAGTAAGTTATCCATTGTAAATGTGTATAAAAAAGCATATATCGACGTGTTAGCTAAAAAAAATATCAAAATAACTAAAACTTACAATAATTGATATTTTGGATAAATATGGGTAATCTTAAGGTTTAAGATGGTATTAATATATTTATGAAGTTTATAAAGACCGATATAGATGTAATATTTTATGTTTTGCAAAAATACAGATGAAGTTCCTTTTAATTTTTTTAACTTAGATAAAGACCTCATGTCATGTGGATCGAAATAATCATGAAGTTTTTTCATAGCAAACAACTAGGCCCGACTGGAAGGGGGTGCATAAGGTGCAATGGCACAAAGCTCATTAATTTGTAGGGCCTCAAAAATTCATAACTTACATATATACGCATAAGTTATAAGCAGTAACTATAGGCCCATTAGAATTTGCCTAGAAAGGCCTAATTTAACAGTTTTGTGGAATAATTACATCATTCCTTATGTTTGTTGTTGTGACGAATGGAAGACATAACTTTTATTTTTGGAATATTAAGGACATAACTCATTCAGTTCATTCTCCATCCACAATTCTTAGCTTAATGTATATTTATAGTTATTAAAATTGTCAATTTAATCATTTATATTTGAATGATTTTATTAGGAATCCATCGACTCTAATTTATTATGCCCTAATTGTCTCTATGTAATTCAATTTAGAATAGAAACTTTTGCGACATAATTACACATATGTTTGTTGGATGTACTGGAGAGGGCTAATTATAAAGATGTAATCAACAATTTTGTTAGATGCTAATTGCTAAACGAATTATACCACTCAAGAAAAACATTATGCTCTGTGTATAATTGTGACATGAACCGCTCATGTTATAATGTTCGAGCATGTTTATAAAAATTAGTGCGATGTGCATGAAGCTTATATATGTATCAAACAAGAGAAATTACTCCACCCAAGGGGCCTTCTTTAAAATTGTGGCACAGGGCCATCAAAATCCATGAGACGGCCCTGCAAACAACGTACCCAACGACAACATCTTTCGAAACATCACCAACAGCTTCACGATGGATGTGAAACAAGACGTCTAACAATCTAATGCATTTGTTTAACCCACAAGCAACAAATTAGAAAGTCAATGATGGATCAACTATTAAAAATTTTTGATCCTTTCATCCCATATGGTATCTCCATATATTATGGGATGGAAAAAACTTCTAATTTCGACCACATGTTAGGTTCAATACCTAGAGAACTCACATTTTAGAAAATAGTGAACAACGTCTCAAGGGTAAAACTAGAACTATGAGCAGCTGCTCTAATTGGGATGTGTTTGTCACCCCCTTAAACCAAGGAGAATAAAAAGGAGTGTTGGTCACACAAGACCGAGTAATCCCTATTAGGGTCACCCCACAACGTGTCTTCAATGGGAAAATGTGAAGACTCAGTCGAATACAAGATTGAGTCGTCCAGTGTGTGTTTTTTTGTGCGTGTGTTTTGGTGGGGTATATATGTGTGTGTTGTTTGTCTTATTACATAGGTTAGTGGTGAAGTTGGTTGTAGAAAGAGAAAGTTGTGGTTGTACTGAGGTGCTGGTGATGAATGCGGTCTTAGGTGCTCCGTATTGCAAATAGCCTTAGATTTTCTATTTTTCGTAATCGGCAATTTATTTAGTAATTGGCTCATAAAGAATGACAAGGCGAAAAATTTTCAAGGTATTAAATTGTTTTTCTGTAAATATGTAAAACATCAAGAAGAGCAAGACGAAAACGAGACAACATAAGAGTTGTAATGAAAAGTGATAGTCTTTTTAATTTTGAGTTTGTTACAGCGATACGGTGTGATTAAACTCAAATATAGCATACCGGTAAATACACTTAGGTAACATATTTTAAGGTTAAGAAGTTGGATTTAGGATATTCATGTCCTCTAAAACCTTAGCAAGTATGAGACGTGTTAGCATTGGCATTGAATTCCCAATAATCAACGATGGCCAAGCATCCTTCACCTCTAAATTTTGAATCTTCCACAAGATACCGATCAATAGACTTGTTTATTTAGCGATACTGTAACAAACAAACAGAAGTTTATGAAGTAAGTGAACATGTTTGAGTCCAGTTAAGATTACAAGTGGAATATGTAACACAATGGTATGGTGCGATTAAACTCAAATCTAGCACAACAACTAACTGGATTTTCAACAACTGTTGTGGATTGGCCATAGTTAGCATTACAAGTAGAATTTCCACTAGATGTGGTCACAAAACCTTTACCAACAGTTAAACCATATGATGGATTTGTGGGGCGGGGCCTAAAAATCATTATTACCATGAACAAACTTGCAACGAGCCCCATATGTGCGCGAACCACGTTTAAAGTTATGACATAAATCAAGGCTTGAGTTACTCATAGTAATGGTCTTGTTATTGCGTGTGTTGATGGCCATGAGGATTTTTGGTGAAGAAGATGTATTATGCAAAGATGAGAGGGCATTGGTTTGGTTATTCATGTCACTCTCTCCTGAAAGAACCATAGACCGCACTTGATCAGACGTAGAAAGGGTTTCTTTATGATGAATGATGCGTGCTATCTCAGGAAATTTAACATGAAGACCATTAATTACATATGTAACAAGACTAGAGTCACTTACCGACCCAAGATTAATTAGCAAAGCGAACGACTTTGGACTTGAGTTATTGAAAGTAATCATTGACAGATAGATTACCAATAGCCATGTTGCTAATCTCATTATCAAGCTGGATCGCCCGAGCATCCTTGCTATCATGAAAGATATTCTTAAGTCGTTCCTAAACTATATGAGCGGTTGTACTATCGTCAATCACCATATCAACTAGTTTAGGAGTGATGGTGGAATACATCCACATAACCACAAAAGAGTCATTAGTGTCATGGTAAGGATCAATGGTATCGGTGTTTGTTGATGTTGTTGTTGTTGGGTAATCGAAATGATGATGCACATCACAAGTCTTGCAAAAATGTTTAAAAATGCGCTTCACGAATTATAATTTAGTTTATCCGGATCTAGGGGTGTGGAGATACACACCTTGATACTAGCAATTGAGTAAGCCTTATCAATTGGTTGTTTATGTGAATTTGATGGTGGTGCGTTTCACGTTATGATGTTATGACAAGATTAATGCAAAGCACGCAGGCAAGCAAAACAAATAACAAAATTTGCAGGCGAGTTAATGACAATGTCAAACAAAAAATTTAGGATTTTGGTGGGAGAGGATTTTGAGGCTCTTATACCATTTTAAAATAAATTATTCCACAAAGTTATTTCGTAGTATTCATCGATATTTATAAACTACATAATAGAGAATTAGAGATCAAACCAACCAATAAACACCTTAATGGGCGCAAAATCACAAGCTGGGTTTGTCCCACTTTAATCTATCATTTAATAAATACATGGTAGTACAAGAACTCTTGGTAACTCTAGTGTTTATGCCGTTTATGTCTTTATGAAGTAAGTGAACATGGTAATACAAGAATTTTTGGTAACTCTTGTGTTTTCTTTTTGGTAAGTAAACATGGTAATAAAAAAAAAACTTTTTTTGAACACAATACCAAAAAAAAATTAAAAAATTGATGCACAAAATCTCTACCCTTTGAACATATAAAACAAATAAAATCATTTTCTACCGTAACTCGTACACTAGTTATTAAACCAACACACCAAGTTTCGAAAATTATTGAAACCCAATTTAAGTTGTTACACAACTCATCCAAGTTACCACCTCAACCATGTTGTGAAAGTATTGCACATTAGGGTTTCTAATTACTTTCAAAAGTGCCTACCACGAACAAACTTAGAACCGTTAGAATATAAGATATCAAGTCATTTTTATTTAGCATGAAATGCATGAACATCATATGTTACCATGATTTGGCCAACGAACTTGTAAAAAGTTACACCATAAGTTTAGAGGGATGAGAAAAACAATAAACCTGGTAAGTTGTACCCTAATTTTACTATATTTGGAGTTTTGGACCCCCCCTAAATCTCCTCCTAACTTTTTCGGTTTTTTTATTTACCAGTCACATAGTTTGGTGAGCCATGAATTAGGTACTTGACCAACGAAGTCAAGGCTGGGTGAGTGTTGCTCGGTTTTTTCAATGGCATCTTTTATAAAACCACATTTTTGAACCGTTTCTCTTGTAGATGTTCCTTCGTAATCTCATATTTAAATAACTCAGAAGATAGTGAGTTTACCCTAATTTTGTGTCCTCCAAGTTCCATTGCCATAACCTGTATTTATTATGAAGCTTGTAAAGTTAATAAGGTGACAATGATCAAATGATCAAATGTGACAATTCTAACCCACTTACCATTAAAAGAATGATCTGGGTTATGTGTAACGGGTCGAATGGTGAAGTACTTACTCCTAAAATGAGAATGTTAAATTGTGATAATAAAAAAATATTTTCAGACACAACCATCAAAAAAATATATTTAGGACAAAATTTACCGGTTTCAAACTATACCAAAAAGTTACCCGTTTTGATAATTTACCCAACTCGCCTAAACATCACAACAAAATTGCAGAGTTGACAACTGAAGCATAATAAGCATCAACGTCACAAGGTCTGAGGCATCAAGAAGACGATACATGATCATGGTAAAGAATATGCATGACTACCTTGTTTCAGTCTGACTTTTGAGGTCAAATGCACATATTTTCAACCGTATATAAAGTTAGCCACATATCAAACGATTTTTGGTTACTTGTTACCAAATCTATGTACTCGAGTAGATTTTCTTTAAGTTTATACAAATTATGTCAGCTTCTAAGTTAGTCTATTTGTTGTTACAAGGAAAAACAGAAAAATCATTCTAGTTGATCTTACGAGTCAAAATACACCACTCCTTTTCTATAATGAAGTGGTAATGTTTTCCGTTTCTAGCTTTAAAAACTGGAAAAGAGACCAACACTTGTAGGAAAACTATTATGAGCCCTGAAAATGTCACTCAATAATGGGAATAACAAGTAACAATGAGCACAAAAGCTCCTGAGGAATCCAAGTGCATCAGTTACACACATTGGGAAAGAGTGAAAAGATATTATGCTAGAGATGCTAAAAGACTGTTGGGCTGGTAAGATAACGGGTCAAAACCAGTCATTAAGCATGCAACAAAACAGGTGGGGTTGGGTTGAACTGCCAACACCTTATGTCGTTTCTTAAGTAATGAATTATATATGATTACAAAAACTATACCATACTTGTTGGGTGTGCAAACCCAATCCCACATCGGTAAAATTATAATCTCAAAGTTAACATATAAGTTTGGTGGGCTACTCCTTCTATCACCAATTGGTTTTAGAATGGAACCTCTCAGTTGGGCTTATATGCTATACTTGGTGAGATGCTGGGCTAGGATATCCAACAATTGGTATCAGAGCCAGGTTGGCCCATTGGTGGTGTGGATGGTGTTCCCTCGGTTAGACCCCGGTTCGACGGTATTAGTGGATCCCGGTAAACCTTGTACCGAAAGGAAGCCGGTAAAAGGCGGAGTGTTCCGATGGTAAATGTCGGCGGTATGAAAAAGGTGGGATCGTGGCTATAGTTGAAGGGGAGGCCCATGGTGCTTTGGGTTTGAGGGGAGGATTGTTGTGCGTGCAAACCTAATCCCACATCAGTAAAATTATAATCTCAAAGTTAACATATAAGCTTGGTGGGTTACTCCTTCTATCACCAATTGGTTTTAGAATGGAACCTCAGTTGGGCTTATATGCTATACTTGGTGAGATGCTGGGCCTAGGATATCCAACAATACTGTATCACAATCATTTAAAGTAAGTTGCACAATTTGTTTGCCTTACCTTTGTCAATGTATTATGGGATGACTTTGAAGAAGAATACGCAACAGCTCCATGTTGACAAACACAAAGAAGGCCGGAAATGGAAGAGATGTTGATTATGGATCATCCTTGATTAAATGCAAGCATTTGTTGGCAAACATACTTTGACACCAACCACGGTCCTCTTACATTTGTTCTAAAGGTTTTATCTCAATCTTCTTCTAACAGGTCCAATGAACTTCTTATAGGACCTAAACACATGATGCAACATCAAAGTAACTCCAACCGAAGACTAATATAGAAATCCAAATTTTTTACTATGTTCTTGACACATAAAGGCATTAAGCTAATTTACTCTTAGTAGGAACACAATTATTAAACAAACTTCATGTAACAAACAAGAGCTAAATCTGTTTCCATGAGTGCCAAATTAACCTTTATCACAAATGTAAGCTTAACCCAACTCACAATGGTGAATCTACTGCCCAAAACAACGTGGTTCTTGAACTTGGTTAAGAAAAAAAAGGTACGGGTAGACAGTTGGGTCGAGTTGGATCGTATTGAATACATGCAGTCCCCTTGAACACAAGAATCAAAACATATTGAGAAGGGGTCATTAATAATTCAAAAGTTGTTATGCGTGTCCAAAAACATTAAAACAACGGTGCAGAGTACCCTTGATTAGCATAACTATTACATAGTACTTCACTTTTCATTTACACATGGCGGTTCAACTTAAAAACTTCTCACAAAATTAAACCATTTAGTATCTATCTATCTATCTATATCCTCATTAATACAAGATAAATAAGTGAATACGTGGAACAATTCCCAAATATAACACATAGATTTTTTCTGACGTGTCTGTTCATCCGTAAATTTCTCTCTGCTTCCCCATGTTTCTTTCAATAAAATTACTTTTACTAAACTGCTTTCAGTTAATCATTCAAATTTGACAGTTGAAGATCAACTTTTTAATATGAATCTAACCTAATTGAATTACAATTACTGTTCCTAAGATTGTATTGTTCAATCTTCAGAAGTGACTAAAAATTCGTTGGGGTAAGTTTTAGGGTTTTAGTTTCTTAATTTTGTTTTGTTAATTGTTCTATCCTTTTGAATTCAGTTTTTGTTTGATTCGCGTATGTTGATTGGTTGAAAATAAATTATACGATTCTAATTAAACATATACTAGATTTTTTATTGTTTGATTCAATAAGTTTGCCATATGGTCTGTCTATTCCAGCAATACATATCAAGTGTTGAATTATCTAATTGATAAAAATAAGTTTGGAATTTATGATTTTTGTTGGAAATTATTGATACAGTTTTAGATTTCCTTTGTTAACAATGCTTCTTATTTGGTTGGTCGACAAGATGGATTATGTACAAAGATACCTAATATCATTATGGTTGAAGGGTTTAAGCATCTTTTTATCAATGAATATTCTTTGAATGAATTTAGGTTATGTTGATAGACCCATACCCGCATGATTACCCTCTTGTGCATGAGATTGATCATATCTATTAAACAAGCTTAAGATGTTAGTAAACAATGCCGAAGTATGACGTGGGTTAGTTGGGGTGTGAGCTAAGAATTCGAGGGTTTCGTTTCTGCTCTGTGAATAATTTCTAATTTCGATACGACATGACATAAAAAATGGTACATTGAGAAGGAACTTTGCTAATAACATTTTGAATTTGTGTGTGCAGTTACATACTCAGAAGTTGCTAAGTTGCTAACAAATTAAAGACACGTAATGCACTTGATATAAAAACTACAAGGGGCATAACTATAGTATTTCCATAATTGTTACCGTAACATTGTAATTGAGTACTTAATCAATTCATGTGTGCTTTACATTTTGGTGGTTCTGTGCAGGGCTCAGCGCGTTCACTGTTGACTATGCTATTTCCACCCTTCTAAAAGAAGCCAATCCTTGAGTTACACAAAGGTGCTTTATATTCCCCTGTTTTTACTTGTTGTTTATAAGATCCTGAATCCATTTAATAAGACTAGACGCATACCCGTGCCCGCACAGAAAATCCTTAGCGGCCGATAATTAAGGATATGCAATATTGTGGGACGTTTTTGTGTAACGTTCACAATAGAATTGTTTGGGTCAAAATAAAAAACGATATGCAATATTGTGATAATTAATAGAAAAAGAGTTACGGTTTGGGTAAAAAAGTGCAAGTGCAGCTAGGGGGTCATTTGTTTTGTGCATACATTGTGTGTGTTTAATGCACGTGGGCTAGTTCAAAGCTATTGAATCTGGGTTATAAACGAACAATAATAAAAGTTTGTTGGTTTAGAGATCAAACACGATGTTTTGAAACCTGGTTCGACCCGGCCGGTTCAACCGAATATGATCGAAAAAATAAGTCAAATTAAACCTTTTTTTATATTTTCGAAATCCGATCGCACCGGTTGAACCGGTAACCCACGTTCTTTTTCCTACCGAAATTATTAAAGACCTTTCATTTTTTAATTTTTTCAACGTTTGTGAAAGACCTGGTTAACCTAGTGAACGAACCGGTTGAACAAAAAATAACCTTTCATTTAAGATCGGAATTGATGTTTTAACCAAAATGTTCGAAATTTATATATCTTCTTTCATAAGCTTTGATTATTTAATTAATTACCTTAAATAAAGTTCAAATCAATTTTTTTAAGTCAAATAATAAAACACGAACTCAAATTTATGCATTTCCATATATAAATTTAAGTTTTAAGATTTTTTAATCTTTAAATTTCAAGTTTTAGGTTTTAATTTACGTTTCATTAATGAGTTATTAATTGATCATATATAATTTAGGTTTTTAGTTTTAAGTCTTCTCATTTGCCATATATTATTTATGTTTTATTAATTGACCAAAAGTTTTTTCTTAAACCCTTTATCTGTAGTTAAATGATATCTCAGTTGAAGCAATTTGTAGTTTCCCTAAAACAGTTTCCACGCATTAAATGAGTATACAAAAATAGTTTCCACGTATTCAATATTCAACGTTGCTTAAAATAGGTTTGTCAAGTTTCAACTTTTCAACAATTAGACAAATCTCCTCTATAAGGAGTATAGATATACCTTTTTTTAATCATTCCAAATATGTATAAATTTTATTTTTCAGCATTTCCTAAAATACTATTTTCAAAAATGTTAAAATTTCAAGAAATGGCTAAAATACTTTTTTCAACAAAGTTGAAATTTAAAGAAATATGACTAAATGCTTTATATTTAGTATAGAAAAGTGTAATTCTCGTATCAAATTATACATTTATACTCTTTACACAAGAAAGTTAAAATAATACTATATAAAGTTATCACCAGCCCATCTACACAACTAATTAACACAAATATAAATGTCGCTTTAGAAAATTACATTACATATCATTTTTAACATTTCCTACAAACTTCAGATTCTGACGAGCAAAAGCAAATTCCAGCCACCAAAATAGCAGTTTCAGGCCGCAGCTGTAAATTTAAAAGCACAATAAAGAAACTCATATTAATAGAATAAAAATCGTTAGAAATCACGAAAGAAAAATCGTTAATAAAACGGTAAAGAAATATATAAAGAACATATGAGAATCATAAAAGTGATGATTAAATTATTGTATCATGTTGTTTTGGTGTAAACATGATCATGGGTTAATTAGGTTTTTATGGTTTCTTAATATGTTCAAGTTAAAGAAATTACCATATGTCAAGTTAAGGTTTAATTATGGAATTATGTTTAATATCTGTATGATTATTAATTTAAGAATTTAAATGGATAAGAAACTCAAAAAAGGATTAATAACGAAAAAGATACGGTAAAAACAAGTTATACGTAATAAACGGTAGTCGTAAAGAATTTTATAAAAACTTTTTATAAAATATTATTCAAACAGCAATTTTGGATTTTTACAAATATATTACCATATTTATAGCTTCAAAATGATTTAAGAATCGTTAATTTTTCATATTAATAAGACACGAGTTATGAATTTGCGATGTTTTACGACAATTATACATTTATAAATACTAATTTTTAGAAAAAGTTACTATTCATGACAGAAATAATTATTTTTGTAAACCTATTAAATAATGTATACTTCAATTAGAGAATTGTGCTCGAAGAATCACTGATAAACGGAGCTATAACGAGTAAATTATGAAGTTTATACGGGTTCTTATTTGTGAACAGTAAGAATGTTACTGTTCATCAGTGCAGGGTCAAAAAATATGTAATAAGTATGTGCCTCTATAAAGTATGATATCTCGTCCTAATACGAAAGTTTGTGTGGCTGTAAGAAATGTCAATTCGGGGCTTTCAAACGCGAAGTCATACTGCCACTCAGTTTGGACTATAAAACCGGTGTATTAGTAAACGTTTTTTTACTTATTAAACACAATTTTACCAAAACAATTAGATGTGGTGATTTGAAGAACTATCTTAGTACTATATGTGTGATATTAATGCAAGTAGTGATAAATGATTACTCGGATTTTTTAATGAGGCCTCTTCGGGGGTGTGGCAGATATCGAAAGGGATGTGTTGATTTACGATTTAAGTATCCAAGCTCCTCATACGTTCACTTCTCATGAACCTCTTAATTATGTGTAGTTAGCAATCGGGAACGATAGGTATAGTCATGAGATTATTACGAACTATAAAAGAAATAAAGTGTTTAGTACTTATACGACCTATATTGGATTAGGTTGACTTTCGGATTCCTTCGTGACGCATTTTCTATTGTGAATACTTGTTGATTACCATTCACTCGAGGTGCGAGTCATTAACATAGCCACCCTGTGTTTCTACTCCACATGGTTTTACAAATCTACGGGTGGGAAAGTTTACAATTGTTGTTTTTATATTGGAACACATGTGTTTTTTTCAAAGTGTATGCTATCCAGATCTACGTTTGAGATTATCTTAATGCCTAAGTTACCTTATTGCCGTGAAGTCCCTACTTATCATGAACCGTTAATTGCTATTGTAGTAAGCGCGAGTGTTGTGGATAGATCTATCGGGATAGAACCAATACCCACCTTTATTGGGTCACTAGGTTTGATGCGGGCGCATTTAACATTGAGAGAGGTGTATAGGGTGTTGGAACAAGCATCCTTATTTTCTGATTAGGGACACAAATCTTGTTAAGGCTGATTGGTGTATTTGAGCTTAGCTGCAATAATAAATGTTTTGGACTTTCTGAATGTGTTTCAAAGTTAACTATTACTTCGATCTTGCGGTCCAACCCTTTTTACCGACAATACCTATGATTTCAGTCTCAACTTTTGTGTTGACTTTTAGCATGAGCATGTATTTCAGGTCCGAGGGTCATGAAGATTTGACGGGGAGCCGTGGCGGATTTCAATGATGAAGACGGATTCTGTGATTTTAATCTAAAAGTAGCATGCAAACTTTTTTATATCTTTAAAAACTTAAGATCATCTTAGTTGTATTATGAGTGCTTTTGTTTAATTAAATACTGTAGCTTGAAATGTTTTGACTTTTACTAACAAATGGGACCCTAATGTATGAACCTCTGATATTTTGCATACGCTTAGAATGGAATCTTTTATCTTTAAAACGTCCATTTTAATATAGGTCGTTTCCTATGTCTGATTCTAGGTGTACTTGACGTACAGTACCCCAATGTGTAATACCATTGTACGCGCTACTACAGAGATTTTGTGTGTGGTGTTGAACACCAATGTTTACAGAAGTTGTTTAGAAGGGTAGAGCGAGATTACAGACTGTTGTAGCTACTAATAGGAACAAAGCGTGGTATGTGCTTTGTGTGTGATGTTGTGACGCATACGCCAATTGTGTAGTCTTTTTTTGTTTGTATCTTAGTGTAAATTTGTTGAAAAATGGCGGTGGCATTTTCATAAATAAAACAAACTTCAAGGGCAATTGTGTAATAGTGTAATTTACACATCTCACGTGCCATTCTCTTTCTCAGTATCGATCTCACTCTCTCTCTCTCTTAAACTTCACACTTTCTCTCTCTAATAATTCACACACATCTACATCATATTTCTTTCTAATCAAATCACTACTCCTTCAATCTCATCATAAACAGATCGTATTTTATTACCAAATCCATCGCATCGCATCGTAATTTTTTTAAACCTTCGAAGCATAATTGAATTGTTACAAATCAAATCCATCGCATCGTAAACGGCCTTATAAGTTAATTTATGAACCCTAATTTTGTTACTTTATCTTTTTGTTAGTTTTGGTTTGCTAAAATTCTTGTTTTTTTTATCAATTTAAGATTTTTTTGAGTATGATGAAATAGACTTTCAGATGCGTTGAAGAGTGTGTGTATGTGTATGTTTTCTTCTAGATCTAGAACAATATGTAGAAAAAAGTGGATAGAAAACGTGTTTAGGAAAGTTGCATACAATGTGTTTGATAAAATGTCTCAACTAGACTTTGTAACTGTGATGCACTATATTTACATTGTGATGCAGCTGTTTTGAATGTTGATGCAGTAAGTGTTACTGCATCGGTTTGTTACTGCATCGGTTTGTTACTGCATCGGGTTGTTACTACATCGGTTGCGTTATGTGTGTGAATGTGTTTGTCTGTTTGGTTGTTTGTGCGATGCACTTAAATATGAGATGTAATGCAGTATGTGTCGAGTTGTAGTGTATAAGGATGAATTAGGTTAAATTTAGGTTACGTTTTTGTATGCTTTTGTCTGTGATGTTGTAGAAAAATGATTATAATGCATTAGTAATCTAACGTTGTTTATAGGAGTGATTTAGTATAAAATGTGGCTTGTTGTTTGTTTCAAAATCGGTTATATGTGGTAGAATAGTGATTGTAATGCAGTAGCTTTCTAAGGATTTACATATAGATTATTTAGTATAAAATGTGGCTTGTTGCTTTTTCTAAAATCGTTTATGTTTATATGCTATTGTCTATGATGTGGTAGAATAGTGACCGTAATGCAGTAGTTTTCTAAGGATTTGGTTGCAGTTCATTCAACAAGATCCGTTTGGATTAGACCATGATGAAGGGGATTGGTTTGTTGTGGAAATTATCAATTCAGATCTTTGTTACAAATTATATACAAACTTTATAATCAGGAAGTATCAGCTTTGACCTTAATTTTTGATAAAATTCTATGGTTTCTTTACAACGTTTGGTGTTTTAAGGATATATTGTACTTGGTATGTCTTGATTTACTAAAGTTGTTTTCTATTTTTAATTTTTGAAAACTCCTATTGATATATATAAACTATATGTTGGTTGCAGTTCATCTTTGAAGTTGAATCTAAATATTGTGTTTGGTCAACACGGGTATTGCGTGTTGCAAAGATGCACCAATCATTCAAATAGCGACCATGGTGAAAAAATAGTCTCAGGATCCTCAAGAAATGTCGTCCATCTAGCACAGGTTTGTATGATTTCGGGTATGTATAATGTCTGGTAGACAAGTAAACAAGGTTTATGGATCCATTTTGTCGTATTTTGGATATAAATAGGGATTTAGCTTAGGCAACCTGATATACAGTCCACAACAGTCCATATCCTATCTTCGTAACTTCGATCAAAGCTTTGAATTTATGAATAACTTATGTTAAGTCCGTGAGGTTACACTTTAGCAATCGAATCGCCATGGTAGTATTATTTTGTTACTATAGTACTTGAGCAGTTGAGCATATAATTATTCTTATGTGAATGTGTCAGGTATTTTTGCACACGAACCACACAGGACTTCAATAAGCAGCCAATAAACTTTAGGGGTTTCATTGTATCTGTAGTTAGGGGTGTATTCCTTTCCCAGTTGTAGCTAAACTTGAAATTCAGTGAACTAATAAAGAGACAAAACAAACACTATATTAGCATAGCACGCTACCACCCACCACCGCTATATTTAAGGCACACACGTAAAGAAGGTTTGTTTCCTTGGACATGAGTATTAGAGTAGTTTTATTCAACATTCATCTAAATTATTATTTCTGAAAGTTTATATTCAACCGGTTAATGCACACACACGTAAAGAAGGTTTGTTTCCTTGGACATGAGTTTTAGAGTAGTTTTATTTGACATTCATCTAAATTATTATTTCTAAAAGTTTATATTCAACCGGTTAAGCAATCAGGAATAGTTTTTTAAATGGAATATGTTGGACTATAGATACCAAGTTTTTTCATGATTTCCGGAACAATAATGTACTTAAATCTTTGTTCTCAGCTGATGAAACGTACACGTGCTTTTAAGATAGTGCTTGCAACATTTTCTACCACTCGGTCAGTCGGTCATACTTAGCAGCCATCGAATTTTCTGGTGTAAAGATCATAATATTAAATTGAGTGGTTTTTGCATTTGTGATTTTAGATGTTCTACTGCAAGTACAATTGCATTGGCCTTCTGTATGCTAAATCTGGTGTTATTTCATATGGCTTCTGCTCCGTAATTTTTTTTTGAGAGTGTCGTATCTAATGTATACATGTTCATGTGTACGAGACCTTGGGAAAAAAGTTGTCAACTTTAACTCAAATTTAGTCAACAGGCAGACCACATTGGTTCAGTTGTTTGGAGTAAAGGTTAGTGTTAAATTATATTTAGATAAACACAGTATCACACATTCTATCTACTCTAACCTCTCAAAATTATAGAAAACTTTGTCATGAACTTATGCTTAATCATATATTGGCAGACATGTGCCGGATGACGTCATTATAGAGCCTTTTGATGAATATAAATATGTGGTTACTCCAGCTAAAAAGGCTAAAAAAACAAGGTAATTATGCTCTCTATTATTATTATTTTTTGTAAATCATCATACAAAGCATTCCATCTGAGTTTGATATATCTTTTATTTCTAGGGCATATTATCATGTTAGAGATAAGCATTTTTAGTGGGTTTTTTAGCTGTCATGTTCATTATTCATCATTTTATAGGTGATCCAAAGACCACCACCTAACACTTAAGTACGTTGATTACTCACACCACATTTGTCTTTGTGTCTTGAAGTTGGGGAGAAGTGTTGGAGAGCTTTTACATTAGGTGGTTGTTGCATTAGATGATCATGCATCTAAATAAGAGCTAGAAACTAGGCCAGGTATGCTATTTTTTATATCTAATGAGCTCTTGGGTTTGAAGGTGGTTGTCCAGTTAGTAGATTATAAAAAAATTAGATTTTCTTATATAGTTAACATAGATGAGCTTGTCGAGGGGTTAACAACTTTCAGCTCAATTTTTGTCAATCAAATTCTTTTATTTGTTAAATGAGTTGCGTTATCTTACAGTTTTACTTATAATATATATTAGTAGGTTTTACTATATTTATTTTTAAACAAATGCTTATCATGTACACGTTTTCATGATTGGAAAGTATGGCATGATTTCTTTTTGTTAATAAAGGTTTTGGGTAAATCAAATGCTAGAGTGCACTGTGTATTGCTTTTGTCAATATGGTAAAAATTAGTTAAGTTCATCTATAACTATCTCTATGATGACACTGATCTTTTATTATGAGTTAAAGTGCGTCTAAATTTGCTTATTTAACTTATCTACTTACTTTGTAGTGTTTGGCTAAAAGACTAAAACTTCTTATATTCTCACACTTGATCAATGGTATCGAAACATCACAAAGAAAACCAAAGCATGAAAATTTAAACGCTTGACATGTAGACAGTAGTCATTTTCTGAGCTGCAAGTATAATATGCTATCTTTTTTTTTACAAGGGTTTTTGGCTAATTAGAAGGCTAAAAATTATCTTCTTCATCAATGTAACTACTAAATATATATTTGTAGAAAACTCTAAGATGATATTGATTATGAGCTGAATGTTTGATGTTAGGGATTTCTTATTTGAACGCATCAACTTAACTAAAAAGTAGATGAGTAGAAATGATATTTTGGCAAAAATATATTTTATAAGTAATAAACACTTAAAGTAAACAAGTTGGCACGTGCCTATTTATTTAAGCCAAAAAACTATTTAAAGTAAGCAAGCCTAGGTGTACACAAGATTATAGTGTTACATCTTTATTTAACAACAATCTTTTAAGTGTGTGTTTGAACTTAAACATGGTTTTTATGCGGGATGGCGCGGTATCATGAGGCTTTGTAAAAGGTGCAAAAAGTTGATCATGTTGAAAAGCTGACGTGTATCAGATTTAAGGTAACTTGCTTCTTTGTTGCCTGCTGCTTTGGAGTTGCCTTCTAGCTGGCCATTTATATTACTTATTGACATTCACACATCCTTTCGCTCGGGGAGAGACTATGTTGCTGACATTAATGTGGTTGCATCCTTTTTGTGCGATTCTTGCCTTTCACTTGAATATGAATCTGCATTTTCAGAATCCATCTCCCTTTGGATTGGAACAAGCGGGTTGGGTAAATGGTAAAATTGGATGAACGTGTATGGGTCGAAAATTTTGAGTTGACCCAAATATCACATTTGTTCAAAGTGATCAGGTTTCTTAGGTTTCTTATGTTTGCTTTTGTTATTAACAGTCTTGATTTATATATCCCAGCGAGTATAAGTTAAATAATACAACTCATCTCTTACCATATCTAGATTATCATGTTTAGTATAGTAGCTAACGAACGTTAAATGTTTACGGTTTTAGACTATTTTTTCTTTAGTTTAAAATACACATTTAATTAAAATATCAACCTTAGTTTTTAGGAGAGCATTTGAGACATTATCAAGTACTCTAAAACTCTTAACAATCTTAGATTTTAGTGTTCCTGATTTGTAGAAAAAGCCTCATAGAAAAGTAGATTCACTTAAGGTTATGCCCCAAGTTGCATAGCAACTACCTGATTGTGGAACTATTGATTGTAGATTATAATGAACATCATCATTTCATTCTTTTTGAAGATACAAAATAATTGGTATATCTACCTGATTGTGGAAATTCTCACTTGATAATTTAGTTACGAGAAAGAAGTCATGTGCAAATATTTCTTTAAGGAGATGCATGCGTTTGTACTCGCTATAGAAATACACCAGGTAACCATGGCTCATCAAGACTCTTTTAGATGGCAGTATACTGAAGCATTCGTTGTCTTATCAGTTTGGCTGAGTCTAAATCATAGTTTTTAACTTGCATAATATAAGTGGTCTTTACGATAAGTTGGTAACAATTACAATGAAAAAGTATGAATGCACAAACATGTTTCTTTTAAAATAAATGTTTAAAAAATATGTTTAGATCAAATGTAGGTTAGCAATGTATTACGGATTACATGGAAAAACTAAAGGATACTATAGCATGTACCAATTTGTAATTTGGCACATGTGAGCATTTAGATGCTCTGCTCGAGTCTGGCTTAATATGAATGTTTCCTTCGGATTACAATCTTTAAGGAAGTCGATTATACTGAACAATCATATACAAATGGTTAACCAATAACGAGATTAGTGGTAACTGCAACATGTAGTTTTTAAATACTTAATTAAGGTCATAAGTAACCCGACTATTCAAATGGTTGTATCACGATTGTGTAGTGTTTTGTCAGCTGATGTTTCTTGATCTTTTTTTCTGTCACGGGCTGGATAAGAGAGCTTTAATTTGGATTTGAGAGTGGAATGTCAAGATTTAGAAAAAATGTCTATCATCAACCGTTTTGCTAAATTTCATAGAAGGGGACAAGGGGATGGTGAAGCTTCGTCATCATCTGATGCAACTACGAATATACCAAAAGCTCACCCTCAGAGATATGTTATTGCAGTCTAGTTGCCCAAGAATATTCCTGACAGGGTACAATGCATGTCACTATGTTCTCTAATTATTTGATATTTCCGCTCTTTACCCTTGATCCCTTCTACATCCCTGATCAACATTCTTGCACATGACACCGCTTCGTGCACAATGGGACGCACCACTTATGGACAAGATGTAGGAGAAAGTGATTGAGAGATTTGCCATGTTCTTAAAAACAAATTACATGGCAGTTTAATCCTTTGCTCTTAGGATGCATAT
>BQNB010058655.1:22315-37667 GCA_026074375.1 Tanacetum coccineum
TTTTTTATGTTTTTTTGAAAGTGTATCATGATATGCTCATGTTTTTACTGGGTTTGGAACAATTTTCACAAAAATATGTAAAAAATGTGTTTATTAAAATTGCACACACCAGGTGTTTGATAAAATGTCTGAATGACATTGTATATCTGTGATGAACTAATTTGCAGCATCTTTGTTAATTCAAGTCATATGTTCGTTAATTTAATGCATGTACAAAATATATAAGCACCCGAACCAGACGATGAAGAAACTGAAACTGAAGAACAAGAAATCGAGAAAGAAAACTTTAAGTGCCCTAATTTTTTATTATTGCCTTTTTGTATCTAGTTTTTGGTGTTTGCATTTGGCGTTTAAGTCTATGCTTTGTCACGCATAATGCGTATGAACCTACTCTTTGATAGATTTAAGGCATCTGTTTGTTTATTTTAAGGCATCTGTTTGTTTAACACAAGGCGTCTATTTGGTTAATGTAAGGCATTTGCGTGGTAAATGTTTATGTTTGAAATATATGATATATCATTGTACATGCTATAACATCAGTTATTTGGAAATAGTGCATGACATGTCACGTGTAGAGCGCTCTAAGTGTCGAAACGTATGCGTAGGATGTACGCTTGGTGCATATGAACGGACTTTTACATGGTCTTAATATTTGATTATTAAATGAAATTAACATCTGTTTGTTTATTTTAAGGCATCTGTTTGTATATTTTAAGCCATCTGTTTGTTTATTTTAAGGGATCTGTTTGTTTATTTTACGACATTTGTTTGTTTAACGCAAGGCGTATATTTGGTTAATGTAAGGCATATGCGTGATAAGTGTTTATGTTTAAAATGTATGATATATTGTTGTACATGCCATAACATCATTTATCTGGTAATAATACATAATTGTTAGTGTTATGTTTTCGTTTACAATATTTGGTAGAAGTATTTGGCGTTTAAGTGTATGACAGGACACGCGCAAAGCGCTCTAAGTGTCGAAACATGATTGTATGCGTATGTTGTACCGACTATTATATGGTCTTAATATTTGATTGTTAAATGAAAGTATAATCTGTTTGTTGATGTTATGTTTTCGTTTACATTATTTAGTAGAAGTATTTAGCGTTTAAGTGTATGATAGATCACGCGCAGAGCGCTCTAAAGTGTCGAAACGTGATTGTACGCGTACGTTGTATGCTTGATGCGTATGAACCGACTGTTGTCTGGTCTTAATATGGGTTTGTTAAATTCAAGGAGTCTGTTTGTTAAATTTAAGGCATCTGTTTGTTAAATTTAAGGCATCTATCTGTTAAATTTAAGACATTTGTTTGTTAAATTTAAGGCATGTGTTTGTTAAAACCTCATATCCGTAGAAAACTTAGAAAACATAACTATGCCAATAGGTCAAACTTTAGGGTAAATAATGAAAAAACTAAAAATGGGATAACAAACCTGCTACCATCACTTTATCATTTCACAGTTTCGATGCATCACTCTCATTTCACACACACAATCACCATCACCACCTTTTATCACCGGAACCACCAGTAAAACCACCACTAAAGCACATGCACAAACACACACCCATCTAAAACATAAACACACACACAAATCGATATAAAAAATCTGACGTGGTATGACTTTGTAGGATCTGATGCATGCGAATTTTAATTTATACTTTTTGAATGTTTTCTGCCATTGCGTATTTTAGTTCATCAATTTGTATATTTTAGTGCATCCGTTTGTATATTTTAGTGCATCCGTTTGGTTATTAATAGGGCATCTGTTTATTATCATTTACGAAGATGTTTTGGTAGACTAACCGACTAGGTGATATTTTAGATAAAGCATAAGATATATTAAAGCATATGTTTGATTGTTTCATGATAAATAGTATATGTTTTAAGTCTGTGTTAGAGCATAACTTTGTTTGTTTGTTTAGCATCTGTTATATTATGGCTTTAGGGCATCAATTTGTTCCTTTGTTTAATTCATCTGTTAGTAATGTATTAGGGCATCGGTTTATTTGTTTAGTGCATACGTATTAAGCTATATTAGGGCATCAGTTTAATGAAGTATTAGGGCATTAGAGTACCATTAAAACATCTAATGGAATGATAATATGTGTGTTTGATGCATTACTAATATTGTATTAGGGAAATAATTGGTTGTTATTAATGCATTGTGCATTGCTTATTGTCCTGTGTTCTTATATGGTCTTTTATGACATTTTCAAGTTACCTTATATTACTCATTTTTTTCTCAAGTTCAAGATTTTTACGTTGATGCATTTGTTGCTTTATAGGATTGGAAGGCAGGTTGTGAATGTGCCATTTTTATGGTGAGAGTATACTCACAGAAGCATATTGATTTCTCACTCACTAGTCCGTTCAAAGGAGGACGATCTAGAAGAGTGAAGCGAAAGAACCATGAGGTGAGACTAAAAGGATGTTTGTTTAAGCTTATTTTTTGGGCGTATAAGTTTATTTCGGATTATTATTCATAAGCTCATTTTTTCCAGCTTATACATTACCAAAATACGAGACAGTACAAGACAATACAGAGAAAGACCATGAGATTAAGTTTTCCAATAGTAAGTTTTTGTGAAGCTATTTATTTTCAGCTTATAATCAATGGGTGTTATTAGGGCATCAATGAGTTTTATTAGGGCACCAATGTGTATTATTAGTGCATCATTAAAATTATTAGGGCATATGTTTGTTATTATATTATGATTAGATCAAGACCATGGATTTGTGATCGATGATTATCACTTATGATTTAGGGAATAAAATGTGTGTGATTAGAGCATGAAATGAAAAAGTAAGAGCATCACGATTTTATGATTAGAGCATCTCATGAAATGTTAGCGCTTCAAGTGTCTATGATTAAAGCATCGTGTGATACATTACGTCGCCCATTGAGTATGATTAGGGCAATTGTTTGTTTGATTAGTGCATCAGGGTTTAGGGTGTATGAAATAGCATCTGTCTATTTGATTATTGTCTGTTTGATTATTGCATATGAAATAGCATTTGCTTAGTGCATCTTTGGAAATACTTAGGGCATCTGTTTGTATGTTTAGTGCATCGTTGGTCATAATAGGGCATCCATTTATATGTTTAGTGGATCTTTGGAAATACTTGGGGCATCTGCTTGTATGTTTAGGGCATCTGTTTGAGGGTTTTGCTACAAGTTTAGCGCACTAATGTGACATCAGTTATTGTTTTGTTACAAGTTTAGTACAATCGTGTTTATGTATATACCAAGTATCATTTCTAAATTCATAACCACGAATAAGCTAGTCTTGTATGACCTTGAAAACCAGAAAATTAGATGGACTGAGTACAAGTGTGAGTCTTGTGTTTTCTTTAATTTAATTATGTGAAAAATGTTATTTTGGTGAAATCATCTAGAGGTATGGGCAGGTTGGTTATCGGGTCATACTGGTTGTCAAAACGGATAATCATGTATCTAGTAAATGGGTCGGGTTGGGTTGTCCTAAAACACTTATCGTGCAAATTTTTCTTTGTAAATAGTTTGTGTTAAATATGATTAGCTGATTAAGAACTACGAGTATGTTATTACATTATTCTAGCTTATATAAGAGAGTCATGTGCGAGGTTATATACAATAAAAATACAATTTGTGCGGTTTTTATCTGAAATTTCTAATTTAGCCCATTTGACCCGTTAAGCGATAATACTTAGATCTGATCTGTATATCCTTGCTTTGACTCTGTTGTTGTATAAAAGTCCACTTTATACAACTAAACAGCTCCTTAACTAAACATATCATCGTTTTGACATACCAAGCTCAATAGTGCAACCCATCCAGTATCATATGTTGTTGTCTATCGTTCTTGAGTTCAAATCCTTTGCTGCACCAACACCTTTTGCCTTTTTATTTTATCAGGAACATGCTCAACACATGACACATACCTACTTTTCCATTCTTAAATCCCCAATAATAAGTTGTGTGACCTTGAGATACCATGCTCTACTTTTACTCCTGGCACTCTTTATTTAGCTACCAAGTTTTTGTTCCGAACTTCTAAAGACCACCATTCAACAACTAGAGCCGATACTTGACCCACACTTTGGGAAAAAACTACGCATCGCCTTTCTTTTTATCATCTTTTAAACATCCACATGAACATATGTTTCATTCTACTTCTTAAGCTCTGATCGAGTTAAGAGCCCCACTGTTTTCCACAACAACCTGCAATGGTGATGACATAACGCCTGGCCATTTTGAGCTAAATCCAGATCCTAACACGTATAGTCTAAGCAAATTGTTTTTACATGTGTCGGTTTTGATACGTTTGGACTTAATTATAATTCTTGCTAATTGATGCTTATGTCTGATCCATTGTAGCTAATTCAATTGGAACACCTGATTGTTGATAAGATTAAATATTGATAAATAAATATTTGAGATTGCATACTTATTATGTTTTCTAAACAATAATAGTTAACATTGGTGTTATGAACAATAATTTATGGCACTTGCTTTTATGAGCGATGAACCAGGTGACTTAACTTTTCACATACTACTGATTCGTTTCCATATTCTTTGTATATTTTAGTGCATCCGTTTGTAAATTTTAGTGCATCCGTTTGTATATTTTAGTGCATCCGTTTATATATTTTAGTGTATCCGTTTGTATATTTTAGTGCATCCGTTTGAGGTACTTGGTTATGTGTTGTTTGAAGTTGGGTGACTAGTGATCGTTTCACGGAGCATTTTCCTATTAGTACTGGATTGGCCTTGGCGCTTTCATTGGATACACTATTTTGTTCAATGGTCTTTTTACCATCTTCCTATCTTACCTCAACCGTAAGATGTCACTGCTTTCTACATACTACTGATTCGTTTACATATTGTTTGTGTATAATTCTGACATAGGCTATTATACTACTGTAGTATATAATTAGAATAATTGCAGCTACCCGTAAATTAGTAATTGATAACTCTATTATAGTTAACCGATTATTATGTTAAGTTAGAGTTGCTGCATTATATATAAAGTTAGTGGCGAGTGGTACCACTGGTAAGGTGTCCACAAAACTCTTAGAAAAGACAAGGGTTTAAACCAAGGCTAGAGAAATGGGCACATGAATACTGGTTAGGCCACGTAGGGCAGTCCTGTGGGTAGTGTGAATTCGGATTTTTCTCTATTTACCCGCTTAGAATCTGATAATTAGAATTAGTTTTGTTTGAAGCTAAAATTGACCATTTTACCTGCATAAAAGTGTGTTTCCAAACTGACCCGGTCGATGCATTTTCAAACTGATCCAATTACTATGAAGTATGTTTTTGAAGTTATTTTTACGTTGTAATAACTTTGGCTCCCCAAACAAAAAAAAAGTCACGTCATTGATTTTAATCTATTTTCAATTACAGGGTTCACTGTTAAAGCAACTAGCGATTGCAAATAAGAGCATTGGTGGTGGGGTTGTTGTTGTCCTCGTGGAAAGAGATAAGGAGGAAATGGAGATGGATATTTGCAAAGCTCAAATTCAGCTTCATGGGAACCAGTTATATGCAGAAGTTTCAGTCCTTTAATACTTGCAAACCAAAAAAAGTTTCTAAAGGCGAGCGAGCAGAAACAGTTTGAAGTTCAACAGAAGGCGGCTGCACTTGCTGCTAAATTAAACATGGACAATGAGGATAGTATGAGTTTGAAAGAAGTTATTGAACTCCACAGACAACATAACAATATGCTATTTAAGCCTAAGCCAGGCAGAATGCTAGACGGTCAAGTATACGGGTTTGGGAACATTAGCATAATCAAATATTCGTTAAAATCAAAAAGTGCATCGTTATACATATTAAGGCATCAATATATATGTTTAGTGCAACCATTTGCATAGAAAAAAAATCTTTAAATTTGTTTGGGTGATGTTGGTATATGTTTTGTATACAATTGGTTGGATTTCTGAAAAGTAACTTATATGTTGTGGTTATCAAATTACGGTAAATCTTAAGCTCATGAGTTTAATCGGTTACTACTGTTTTTTATTTAGTTGAGTTATTATCTCATGTTTCCATCTAGGGATAAGTGTTTGATATAAGAGATAAAGGGCTTAAAAAATAATAAGCATCCGCTAGAAAGAATTTGTACATAGCCTAACAACCATATAACATCTAGTTAGACATGGTATTAAAGAAGGCAAAACAACCAGGTTGGATAACCGCTCAAAACAGGTTCGGGTCAAAATGGGTCACACGAAGAACGAGTCCTTTCAGAAAATGGTTGCACATTGAGTGAAAACCAGTTGGTTCGCCCGCTGCTTTTTAGTTATTTTGGTATTATGTATAATCACAAAGTGCTAAAAAGTATTCTTGAACCCGACATTACCCAACCCGGATTTGACCCATACCATGTTACCACTCCCTGACACCTAAACCTGTTTGGCCACCTCTAAATATGATCACAAACACATTTGAGTTACACATGTCAGTAGTAGCTATAAGTGAAAACACCTCTAAATATGATCACAGACCCGTTTGAGTTACACATGCCAATAGTAGCTGATTATATAGTTTCAACACACGTAAAATAAAGTATATATAAAATATTAAAGAGAAATTAAGAACTTTCCTAAAGTCTCCATTAAGAAAAGCTCACTCTAAAAGATATATATAATATATAATACGTATATTTAACCGGGAAAATGATCACCCGGGTCGTTTCCCCAACGACTTGTGAAATTGAAACCGCGTTTTAGCTCGGATTATGATTTGAATGAGAGAAAATATATTTTTGATTATTTATAACTACCCAATAAAGCAACAATTAAAATAAACACACAAAAACAATTAAATACCTAAATCAAATAACGGGAACAAATAAAATGCGACTAAAAAGCAAATATACTAAATCAACTCCTAAAAATGAAAACTAAATTTCTAAACCTAAAATAGGATAAAGGAAAAATTTAGGAAAAAGAAAAATATTTTTTTGATTATTTTTGAATTTATTACGAATTAAAAACTATTTTAATCTAATTAAATCCTAAAAAATAGCAAATTAAGTCCTAAAATTTTAGAAAAATGATTTTTAAACTTAGAAAAGTCTAAAGTAACATAAAAACATAGAAAACTATTTTTAACTATTTTTAAAATTAAAATTAAAAGCTTAAAAATGAAAATAAAAATTTAGAAGAGTTGAAAATGATTTTTCTGAATGTAAATGTAACACCCCCAAAATGGGCGTAGCGGAATAAGGATCCGGGGCGTGTTACTTCAAGATCAACAACACAAGATATATATAAGAATGACACAAAATTCGTTTAAATTGATACATTGGATTTAAATAAAAGACATATTACAAAAGCTTATAGCTTTACTTGTTCTTTGTTTAATATTACAAAAGATAACATAGATTTCCCAAAACATGATGCACATAAATCTTTAACAGTGCAATCCAAAACATAATCCAATGCATCCTTGGCACCTCGTGCCTATTGACCTCCTGAAAACATTGCTTAAAACGTCAACAAAAATGTTGGTGAATTCATAGGTTTATGTATTTAAATTATGCAGGACCGCAAGACTTTCCCGTGATGTTACAACATATGCCAACAATCACAAAACCAGATTACTGTTGCACTAAGCTCATGACACTGAAGCTCAACCTATATTTGCTATTTTAGCAGTTATTTTGCCCGTACAGATGTTGTAACCCGCAACATCCAAGTCCGACATGGTCAACGTTCGTTCCCGGTGATAGCTAATCACCCAAACGGGGAGGTTAATCCCAATAGATCTATTTATAACATTCGCGCTCACATAATGCAATTAACAACTACATCTATGCAATTGACAGTTCATGATAATGGGCTCAGGAGGGTTATCGCTACTTAGGCAAACACATAATCAATATATTTAAAACACTTGCGTCCAATTTATAAAACAAAGCATGTTTCCACCCCAAATAATAGTAAATCAGTAAAACTGTAAAAAGTGGGGCTATGAACTCACCTTGAGTACTGAAAGTCCAAATAATCATAGATAAAACGTCACGCAAAACGTTTAGATGCAACCTATTTAAATTAAGGTCGTATAAGTACCGAGTACTTTAATTAATAACATTGAATATAATCTTATAGTTGTTACATCGTACTATCGTTCGGGCTATCATAATTAAAAAGGTCATGACATGACGTACGAGGAGTTAGGACACTTTAAATCGTAAATCCCCTATTTTAGTGATTCCTTCGAGTACGTCTTTGTTATTAAAAGATGTATTATATTTTATAAAGTTAATCCCACTGATGAATAGTGCTTTTTACCGTTCATAGTTTATAAAATTACTTTTATAAACTTTAATTATCGTAAACGTCGTAGTTTATTCGTTATAGTTCCGTTTTTAGCGATTCTTTCGAGTACGATCTCTAAAAGTATTTCTCGTCGTAACCTCGTAATTAACGTATCTTTTTCGTTATAAATCGGTTTTTCGAGTTTCTTATCATTTTGGAATCGTCATGAGGCGTATTATTTTTATAAAATAGTCGTTTAGCATTAATTAGCGTAAACTTTTAAACGTACATAACTTATCCGTTATTAATCCCGATTTAGTGATATCCTTCGAAGTACGTTTTTTTTATTAAAAGAAGGTATTTATATTTTATAAAGTTTGGGGTCCGCTATGAATATTACTTTTTACTGATCATAGATTTATAAATTACTTTTATAAACTTTAATTATCGAAAATGTCGTAGTTTATTCGTTATAGTTCCGTTTTTATCGATTCTTTCGAGTACGATCTCGTAATTAAAAGTTATATCATATTTTAGATGTTTTAAAAATATTAGTTGCTGTAATGAATAGTAACTTTTATAAAAATAGTTTTTATAAAATATTTATAGTCGTAAACTCGTAATAACGTATATTATCGTTATAGATCGTTTTTCGAGTTTCTATCATTTGGAAATCGTCCACGAACATATATTATTATATTTCACAAACTTTACTGGTAGTGGAATTCAGATTTAAAACAGCCCCTAAGTATTTATGTGTAAATCTTTATAAAAACCTTGTTTTATGTATTAACTAGTTTAGTAGTTTAATATAGAAACCCTTATAACTATTTTAAACACATGTAATACTTATAATAAAGTCCAAGATCATCCATAGTCCTTATAATTTCATTGTAATAAGTTTAACAATTTACTTTCCATTATTTTCATATGTGAAGATTAAGAAAAACTTATAAAACCCTAATTTAACCTAAACATGTTTATACTTACTCCATAGGTTAACATACTTTTATATTCACTTTTCCATGATATATATGACAATATGACATGATAAAAAGTGCATAAAATCATAAACATAATTAACAACTCATTTTACATATTTAAAAGTCCTTAGTGGTGATTATAGCCATAATTAACATATAACACATAAAATCATAAGAAATAAAAGTATAAAGGAATTAAGAAAACCTTAGAGATGATGTAAGAGATGAGAAATAAGTTCTAAACCCGTGTTTAGATTCAAAACCAAAGCTTACTAGCTTATAAACCCTAGATTAGGTTTGAAACCCTAATCTTGCAATAACTTGCTAAAACCCTTTCAAAGCTTAACCAACCCTTGAAACCTTCTTAGAATACCTTAGATATGATGTGTATATGCTTGTATAATCTTAGAAAATCAAAGTATGGATTTGTTTGTGTGGCTTAATTTGGCCGTGGGTTTTGGAGTATAAAAGAGAGGAAGAAAATAAATTTTGCATGTAAAGAGTTTAAGTAAAGGTTACCTATGCATGCATGTGTATTTATAGTAAAAATATCTTGTTAACCTAACCATGGTTACTTTCTAACCCTTGCTCAAGGTTAACAAGTCAAGTTGATAATGGTGTAAGAGTTTTGTTCCCTAGATCTTTATAATATCTAGATATCATATACAAGTTGTTAATTTTTAGTCCTATCCTCAAAATTTCGGCATATATATATATATATATATATATATGATGTTATTTTAATTATTTTGGGTATTGGGTATAATCGTGGGTATTCGTTTAAGCGTAGTTAGGTTTTGGTACTTCCGGGAATGCCGAAACGCGTTTTATTGCGAAACGTAAGCATTTTACGTAGCCAATAAAAATAAGATGAACAAAGTCATTAATTATCCTTATAATAATCATATAACACTTGCTTGATGTAAACATTTAATCGTTTAATGCCCGTTTACATTGAATGATCATTTTTAGTTTACGCGATTTAACTTAACGTTTACGGTTTAAGATAAAAACGCGTAAAACCCTAAAATAAATTTAGTGAATTACATATTTCATTCAATGACCTAAAAACACGAGGTTTTTAACGTAGCCAGTCCGTCTCCCTCGTTCGTACCCAAAAATACCATCGAGCCATTCGGCCCGAGCCTATAGCTGGCCGACCTAGATTTCCAAGACACCCAAAAAACCATCAGACAACGTCTGGATCACCTAGCCATCTTTCTGGTCATTCTGGTTAAAAACCTACTTTTTTATATTTACCAAAAGCCGTTTTACATTTAATCCGTCGTTCAAAGTCTTGTTTAAACTTGATTATCGATTTGTTTGATTGATTAAACTCTTGTTTGTCGAGAAAGAACCAACTAACACCTTTTTATTTGATCCTGAAATAATCAAACCCGTTCACCCGAAACAAACACCACCCAATCGCCTGGTTGGTACCTTTTGTGCCAATTTTGTATTTCTATCCGCCCTAGTTTGATCTCAAACCGTGGTTTAAAACCCGAAGTCTGTCAAACCACAATGTTTGATACATTTGGTATAATTTTTTGTTTGTGGTTTCGTTTGTGTTTTACTAATAATTATAGTTTTTCTTTTTAATTGTTTCTTACTTTGTTTTACTTAGTCAGAAACAGTTTAGAAAATTGTGCTAGTATAGAATTGGAAAATATAATAAAAAAAGGTTTTAGAGTTAGTTAATTAGTCGATTTATATAAAAAATGTTTAATTAAGTCCTCTTTGTTTACTCGTTTGTTTAAAACTTGTTAAAAAATATAAGAAGAAAAAAAGTCTATTAGCAATGTTTAGTCGTAATTAATTTATTTTTCTAAAACGTTTCGTATTAATATAAAATAGTCATAACAATATAGTACATTTTTCCTTTCTTATAGTAGTTAGTTAATTTTTCTTTACGTCATAATATAAAAAAATACAAAAAAATTTTTTCACATTATTTATTTTTAACGTTTTCAATTAGTTTATCTTTATTGTTTATCCTATGGATGTTTTGCAAATCACTCGGGTTTGTTATAAACCCGCGTTCGTGGGGTACATAACTCCGTTTGTCCCATTATATTAACTTAAATGAAAAATCAAAAAGAGGACTAAACCCGAAAAGACACTAAATGTACCCCTCGAAAGCGAATCACCTGTACCTTACACCAAACAACCGTTCATCGAGGAACTTTTCGTCATTACATCAAAGATCAACATGTTCGAGGAGAAAGTCAAGGATAAAGATCAAATAAAAAAACAAATATTCGTGAGAAGGATAAAAAGATTTATTTTTTTTTAAAAGTTCTCAAAATTCGAAAAAATTCCAACAAGATCGTGAAATTGTTAGGTGCATGAAAAGAGTTGTAAAGGATGTTTTTCTAAAATTGGATAGTTTTGCCCGAAAAAAAATTATTAAAAAAAACGTTTTGTGCATTAATCGTTTTTTGTGCATCAAAAATCGTTTTTGTACCCACTTCTTTTGACGTTTTTGCAATCAAAATGTTAACTGCGCATCAAACTATAACAAGTCCCGAAAATTTGTGCATCAAAATTTTTTTGTGCATCAATATTTTCTTTGTTTGCGCATTAAAAAACGTATAAACAAACTCAAAATTAAGAAAACTTTTTACAAAAGTTTTATGCACCAACATACCTGATTTAATGAAATTTTTTTGGAATTTTTCGAGAACTATTAAAAAAACTCACCTGATTCCCCATCCATAACCGTCATTAATCCTGATGACCAATCCATGTGGTCAAGTACTAGGACCATTTTTTTTGTTTTTTTTGCACCCACCTCCTATTTAGCTATTATTTCAACCCCCTACTCACAATTTCCTGTTAAGGGGAACGCATATGCAGATTAATGATTCAGGAAATCATTTGATGAGCGAATCCGGTCCCGATCCTCACTGACGCATAGCCAATTTTTCTAATTAAACCTAATTCCTATACGGTGAAAAACCAAGAGGAAGTGGTTAAATTGAGGACTTTTCCTTTCTCATTATCCGGAGAAGCTAAGACTTGGTTGAATGAACTTAATGAATGAACAATTACTATGTGGGATGAACTTAGAGAAGCTTTTATTAGCTGACACTTTTCTCCTTCAAAGTTTAAACGTCTCCTAAATGAAATTCATAACTTTTACCAACTCGGTCATGAAACTCTCGTTGAAGCATAGCTCCGAATGAAATGTAGCTTCGCACTTGTTACGGACACGGTCTAACCAAAGGAACGATAATTTAAATATTCTATCGTGGTTTAGACGATCCAACTCAAGGAATTTTCGACGTCGAAAGTATATTCCTCTATAAAACTCTCAACGAAGCTTTTAAAATCCTCGAAGACTAGGTCCTTCTCAAACTCGATTTCATAGAGTTCTCAAAACCTCGAAACCAAAACCGTTGTTTCCGCCGATGGAAGCAACGTCAATCCCGATCATGAGATTTTCACGGAGAAATTAGAAGCTCTCGCGAGAAAAATCTATTCTGAATTCTTAATCATAAGGAAAGAGCTCAAAGAGATGCGAGATGGTTATAGAGACAACTACGATTCGCAATTCTACATGAGGGATGAAATGCTGATGTGTAATCCCATGGAAGCAAATTACATCCAAGGATATGATGACCGGAATTCAAGAAATTTGTACTCCTACCCAACCCATATCACAATCCGTCACTATCCTTAATCCCGACTACAAAATAGAATGCCACTTCCATTACAATATTTCAAAATACCCAAAGCCTCAACGGATGAGATGATGAGAGAGTGGATAGCTAGGCAGACGGAAGAAAATGGACGTATGAAGAACCACGTGGTTGAATTGGAATGTCAAATGAATCAAGGATTAAGGAACCGCCATACGATGATTTAAGACTTGGAGAGGCAGTTTGAGTATCTAAAGGAAAAAAGCCCACGTATAAACTTCCTTCCTCATACCACAAAATCCAAGTCTAGACACGAAGTTGTGGAAGGAATATTCAAATCACCATCAATCCGAAATGAGAATGATAAGGGTGATGTTGATTTTATTGAGGAGGATGCAATCAAACCTTTTCCAATCAGCAAACCTGAACGCCAATAATTCTAACTCTCCAACGTGCACCTTTTCTTAAGGATTGCACAGCGCATATCCCGTACACAAAAGAAAAGAAGTTTGAGCATGATGTATTGTCGAATCATGTTGGTGGGGAGGAGTTCAATAAATTTGAGGGAGTTGGAATTGGGGATTGAAAGAGAAGGAAATAAAGAAGATGAAAAGGGTTGAGATTTTTTTAAATTCAAGTAATAAATTCAAACTATTTAATTCTTATTTTTACCCTTAAGAAAATTTTACGTTACTTACCGACTTGAAAATTTGTAGTCTGTTTCAAGCTAAGTTTAGTCGAACTTGGGAATTTCTTCCGTCCTACATTCTACCGTATGTTCGAAATTTCCATTATTCACCCCAAGTTTATAAACTTTTATTTTACCGTTTCTAGTTTTGTTTTTTAAAAAAACTTTCGCTCTTGGCCGAAACCGTGTCAAAATAGCACTTTAACACTTTTTAAATATTTTAACTAAGTGTTTTAAATCAAAATAATGTAGTATAAAAGTTTATAACAACCAAACACACACAATCATAATTCACAATTTAGGAAAAATAAATTTTCTTGCTCCTCTCTTCTTTGTGTTCGACGAGCCACAACAAAGCCACCAAAACCATTGCCAAAAATTCTCAAATCTCACCAAAAACATTCCTACATCACTCCTAAATAAATCCCTACCATTATTTACAAGATTAACCAACCATGCATGATCTTTTTCAAGGTTCTTAATTTTGAAGATTTTGGGTTTGAAAGGTTTCATTGATTTTGGGTACAATTGGAGCTATAAGGATACATAGCAATGATTGTGGCAAGATTTTAGGTGGATTAAAAGTTAGGGTTTGTTTATTTGGGGTGTGTGTGGTTTCGGCAAGACAAGGAACCAAGAGGGGTTTTGTGTCATTAATTTCACTTTGATCCTACACCATTGTGAGTATTTTCTAAACCCTTTTGTATTGATTAATTTTTATATTTTGTGCATGTGTTTAATTTTATACTTAGAATCCATGAATGATTGTGCATGTGATGTATTGAGGTTGAATCATTAATTTGATGTGTTAGTAGATGGAGTTAGGTTAGTTTAAGAGTATTTGTGAAGATTTTGTGATGTGAAATTAAAGTTTGAAGGGGTTTGAAGCTACCCGTATTAGACCAGAAAATTAGCGAGTCGATTTCGAGTGAGTCAAAAAATTTAAATCTGATTTTGGTCTAAGAATGTGGTAGAGGATGTCCGTAGCTTTGATTCGATATATTGTGCGTCCCGTAACTCTCAAAAATAAATTCTCTACGGCCGTCGAAAGTTAGAAAATGGGTAAAAATAAAAACTGCACTAGTTTAAAATTTTGGTTTTCTGCAGATTCTGAAAAGGGCATATTTTCTTCATTTTCTTTGAGGTTTGGTCTCTGTATAACTAAAAAGTTGTCATGGAAATGCGTTTACATCAAAAGCCGATGATAAATAAGTCTAAAAACGCATTTTAGCGAGTTATTTTGACAAGTCAAAGTTAGGAAAATGATGAATTAAAATTCTGCACTAGTTTTAAAAATATGGTTTGTGCATAACTTTGCGAGGGTATTTTAGTCATTTTCTGCTTGGTTTCGAGTCTCGGTTAAAACTGAAAAGTTATCTGGAATGTCGTTTTATGTCAAACGCTAGTATACCCCATATTTAATAACGCATTTTGAAGGGTCGTTTTTTATAAGTCAAACTAAAGAAAAACATATATTTTAAAAAGTCAAATTTGGTAAAAATTTAAGAATGATCCTTTGGCGTAGTAGAAACCGTTTGAACTTGAAATATTATAACGATAACTATTTTATAACAAATAAGTCATACTTAAGCTTTCGGTTGTGTCTAAAATCGAATTGGGTATAATGAGTTAGAGTATGGGTGCGTTTGGATGGGTTGATTGTTGTAAATTTGGAATAGGAATCTGGGCAGATTTTTGAGTCGTCTTGCGAGAGTCGTAACTTAATCATCTGAATTGCTTTTATTGATTTTCTTGATCCTTAAACAAATTCCAAAGAGTCTATTTTCC
>BQNB010058656.1:0-34861 GCA_026074375.1 Tanacetum coccineum
CTAAGAGAATAAGCAAATAAGCAACATTAAGCATATAAGCCATAACTAAGCAATTTAAATTGAAATAAAAGAAGAATGAAAAGAAGAATGAAAAGAGAAACTTACTTGATCCTTTAGCTAAACAAAAGGAACCAATAATGGCAGCTACAAGCTCCCTAGCTTATTAATAAGCTAGGGTATAAGTCTATGGGGATCCTTGCATCTTAGATCCCCCTTCCATAAGCTTATAAGTCCTAATCCAAAGTTACCTAGAATTTAAACTAATTTTATAGGTTTTAAGTATGATTAAGACTGGTTAAGCTCAAATCAAGAGCTTATAGACTATTGAGAGCTTATTAGAGCTTATAAGGGCTTATTGAGCTTTAGCTTAACTCTAAATAAGAAAAAAAATGAGAGATTATGAATCAAAGAGATTTAGAAAGATTAAAACACTGCATTTCATTAATAAAAGGTTGCTTACAATATTTAAAAAAAAGAAATTACTAAGATTGAAAGTAAAATTAAGTTAAAAATTATCCTAAAAACTACGTACTAACTCAGATGTGTGTGTGTGTGAAGAGTGTGTGCTATTTATAGCCTGCCTTGGAAGATTCTAGCCTCTTGCCTTGCTCTCCAAACTTTCAATCTCTGCCTTCCATTTCCTTCAATCATTTGATCTATGTTGTGGGACGTTGGATTAAATTGTGCATAATCAAGGATTGCCAGCGTGTCATTCCTTTGATGTGACATTGTGCTAGTTCTGTGAGAGCTTTTAGAGCAAAATCCACGCCTCTTTGTGCTTTCACCATTCTTGACGTGTGAGGTAAGCTTGAGATAGGTTAAGTATCCCCTTGGAAAGACTGATTTGACCCTTGCCTTGCACTTATGAGCTCCTTAATTGACCATCTAACCCTTTAATTTCCATAAGCCCTTTTTTTTTTTGACTGTGGGTAAATTGGGACGACGATGAATAGTGTTTGGATTTACCCGCCCTTTTTTATAACTGAATACGGGGTACAACGGTTTAAACTTTGGCCATATGACACAAATGGTCCTTATCTTTGTTTCCTCTTTTTCTAGTTATAAATAACTTTTAGAAATTGCAAGATCAGTCCTTGTGGTTTATAGAAAAGGAAATGGGTTAAGGTTTTGGGCTTATAAATCCGGGTAAAGCCCATTTAGGGTTTTTCAGGCCTAATAAGGAATCTAGGGCCCAATAAGAGGTGAGGGGCTATTTTTGGGTTTTAGTGAAACTTGGAGGGTGAAAATGGAATGTTTTGGATCTTGTTGACTTTAGTTGACCATGATTTGACTACGGGTTTGACTTTTTTGGCTTCGGTTTTGAATCCTTGGCTTCTTTTTGTACTCTTCTGATTCTCGTGTCCGTGCTTGCCCGTTTTTGACTGTTTTCTTGTGATTTTTTGACATATCCATACCTGCATACACAAAACACAAATACAAGCATATTTTTGCCATTTTTGGTCGGTTTTAGGTTTAATTGGGTTCTTTTAGGTACAAACGAATATGTGTATTCTACACTTATCAAGATCCTTTAAGAAGTCATTAGGGATGAATTTGGATATGAGCACTGCTTATCATCCTCAAATTGATGGTCAAGTGAAAGAATAATACAGACATTGGAAGACATGTTGCGCGCTTGTGTGATTGACTTTGGTAGTGGCTGGGATAAGCACTTACCTTTGGCTGAATTCTCATACAATAACAACTATCACGCTAGTATTAAAGCCGCACCATTCGAAGCTTTATACGAAAGGAAATGTAGATCGCCAATATGTTGGAGTGAGGTTGGAGATGTCCAACTCATGAGACCGGAAATGATTCGTGAAACGACGAAAATAATTGTTCAAATCAAGAACCGATTATTGGCTACTTGTAGTAGACAGAAAAGTTATGCGGGTGTGAGACGTAAACCTTTAGAGTTCGAGGTGGGTGGAAAAGTTATGCTGAAAGTATCACCGTGGAAAGGTGTTGTATAATTTGGAAAACGTGGGAAGTTAAGTCCCCGTTATATTGGACCATTCAAGATTCTATCAAGAGTCGGTCCGAAGGCATATAAACTAAAATTACCCCGAGAGCTTCAAGGAGTTTACAATACATTCCATGATTCGAACTTGAAGAAGTGTCTATCGGATGAAGATCTTATTATTCCTCTTGACGAAGTAAGGATCGACGAGAAGTTTTATTTCATCAAAGAACCCATTGAAATTATGGATAGAGAAGTAAAGCAACTTAAGCAAAGTCGAATTCCTATAGTTAAAATTCGATGGAACCCGAGTCGTGGACCGGAATATACTTGGGAATGGGAGGATCAGATGTGGAAGAAATACCCTCATCTCTTTGATTTTAATAAGAAGCGGACGACAAGATGAATTGATCTTCAGGGACGAAGATCCCTTTTTAGGGGGAAATGCTGTGACAATCCGTCAATTTCAGATCGTTATTTATTTCTCGAGTATTAATTATAATTTTCATTTTTATGTTGAGATATGAACTCACGACTAACCGGGAGAATTAGGGCTTACATTCGTAAATTACGCGACTTTTACAAAGAACCGGCGAATTCTACGTAAGGCATCGACGTTTATATTTTCAAAAATGCCGTAGAAATAATTTTGTTGCATTCGTTTTATTTTGTGAGTTTTCATAACAAACGTCGACATTTAAAATTTTATTTGTCATAAATAATTATTTCGTATTTTATTTCGAATGGAAATTTGAAATTTTATTATTTTTACAAACGTCGTCTTTGTTCCTTGTCTTGAGCCGAACTAATGTTTTAAAATGTACACATTTTATTAAATGTTAGAAATTAAAATAAAAGTGTAACGGAAAATAAAAATGGTCTCGGAAGTTTAATCCCGAGCCACGATAGTTGATTTTTATTTAAGTAAAAAGTTCATGTGTCAAAAACTAATTTTTGAAAAGAGGGGAGGACTATTATTGTCAAAAGTCCAAACTAGTGCAAGACATATATAAGGAAGTTTACTTCCTCATTTCCTTCATTTTTATAAAATAAAACACACACTTTCTCTCTAGCTCCACCACCACCACCGGAAAACTTTTCCGGTCATCGGAAACCGCCACCGCCGCCGTCGGCCGCCGGTCACCGCCGCCGGAAACCGCCGTGGTCGCCGGAAAAATTACATGCAATCCGAACAACTTATATTTTCCGAATCCCCTCGTTATTTCCTACGTTTTCCACTAAAAATATACGACATGCAATGGGTAAATAAAATGGTGATCAAAAGTAATTTGGGTGGAGATTAAGCTTGGAGTTGAAGCCTTCATCAAGCTTGTTCTTGTTTTGATCATTGTGATCTTGTCTACACTTTTCTTATGGTAAAAGATTTAATGAGACTTGTTTAAGTTTATTTTGATTTCATTTTATGTATGTACATGTATTGTAAATGATGATCAAGAAATAAAATGATACATGCATGCATAGATCTAGGTAAGAAATGACTAAATCAATTATTAAATCTTGCTAGAAATCATTGAAAATTTAGGGCTGTTGTTAACAGCAAGTTCTGGATTTTTGGGTTGGCTTAATGGTTGATTTGATTTACCTAGGTTGTAGAGAATTGAGTTATGAACATATGGCTAATTGGATACTCAATGGAAAGTAAAAATTGAATAAGTTATGACCATTTTACCAAAAGACATCAGTTCTGACCTTGCTGTACAGATGGCACAAAAAGTCATACTTACGTACTGAGTTGGCTAAAAACCTAAAACTATGAGACCTAGATAAAATCATGTAGGTTCTGTACCAATTGGATGATCAACCAATTCATTATGGTTTGTAAATGGCATCAAAAATGGTGAAAGTGAGTTTTCAGTCCAAAGTTGTAACTTGACCTTTGTGTAGTGATTTGATCATAAGTATATGTATACTTAAAATAAGTATAAAAGTAACCTTGGATCTGTAATATATACTTAAATATGAAACTAAGGATGTAAAGTTTTCAATTATATCATTTACGGTTATTAAAATACGACTATTTTCGTAAACCTAAACGTATATAAAATTTTACGTCTACACGAACACTATAAATGATAAAACGTTTTTACAACTAAAACCCGAGGTGGTAGGACCCACTTCTTGGGAGTTTTTAAAAGTTAACTTACTGATAATAAACATGTCCCGACCTCGAGAACCCGAAAATTTATAATAAGACTCATTTACAAGCTTAAATGGGCCATAAGGCCTGATTGGGCCACTAGGCCCAATGTATTAAAATGGACATATTGGACTTGGCTTTAAGCCCAACCCATTTGGGCTTAATTAATGGGCTAAGACCTGGTCTTGGGTTAATAATATCAACTTAAACATTTAATGGACTTACTTATGGGCCTATTGGGCTTTTTGGGATATATTGGACCATAAGAGTAAAAATGGCAAATAGAAACTAGTTAAGAACCTAGAAAAACCTAAGTGTGAAGTAATTAAATCATTTGGGTCATGATCATCATATAAGATACATGTATATATATACATACTTATTTATTTTACGAGTCATCGTTAATTTTATCGGCTAGAAACCTAAGACCCATTACAATTGGTATAGGTCTCGGTTGATCGACGCGCTTACGTCCGAAGTTTTTATTCATCGATATTCTCGTCCGACATCACCAAGTGAGTTCATAGCCTCGCATTTTAATATTTGAATTGATTTATAAACCCGCGAGGGAGATAACATGCTTGTTTTTAAAAATTGAACACAAGGGACTTGAATGTATGCTAGTAGCCTTGATTATTATAAGTTGGAATTAACTCGCTAGACAAAAGACCCGCGGAAATCATGAATTGTTAATTGCCGGGTAATGGCATACGCTTATACAAGGAATAGTACTATTTGGAGATTACCACCTCCAATCCGTGACGACTAGCTATCGTCTCGTGTCGGGAAAATGACACTACGGATGCGTTGTATAGAGAATAAGATACACTCATAGCGAGGGTGTATAGTGGGCATTTTTATGAAATGGTAACGTTCGATTCATGAGGCTTATAATAATCCCCCTATAACGTTGTCTGATCCACATCGTTATATCCTGATAATTTTGAGAAATGATACTTGTGTTCGGAAGAATTTTATTGTTTATAAATATAAACTCTATGGATTCACTCAACATTATTGTTGACGTTTTAGCATGTTTTATCTCAGGTCCTTGAAGGTAATTCGGCGATGGAGATTTTGGTTAACGCTTATGGAAAACCAAATATTTTGAAGGCCCATTAAATAAAAGTCATTCGAAGAATATTTCAAAAATGTTGTATGAATTATGAACAATTTGGGACCTATGATGTAAACTTTTATTTCGAATGAATGTGTTTAAAGCGTCTCCTTTCGAGTCGTTTTCTATGCTTGAGTTATTGTATTAACACGTAGCACCCCAAATGACCCTTCCGCTGATATATGAAAATGGGGGTGTTACAGATTGGTATCAAGAGCTTAAGTTATAGAGAACAAAAGATTTTCAAAAAGAAAAATGAACGAAAGAATTTTTGAAATCTTTTGACTATAACGGTGCAATAGAAATCTCCGAATTACCGACGGGACAAGAATGAGAAGGATTTATTTATCGATATATATATGGAAAAATATATATGTTGTAATATGAGATTTTCATTTATTTTGAATATAAATGTTGATTATGTGATTATTTTAATACTAATACGAGATATTTATACGACGCGGATTGTCATGAAGAACCCTAACCCTCTTAACGAACCGAACGAAGCTATTCCCGAAGAAAACCCAGTTATTCCCGATCCGAACCAAGTTGTGGATGTCCATGATCCCAACGAAATGGTTGACATTTTCCGATCAAGAGGAGTTAGTTGATTATGATGTGGTAAATGATGAAGAAAAACAGAAAGAAGATCCGGAAGAGATCCAGAGATGGACCCGAAAGAAGAACCAGTAGAACCGAATAATGGGACTTGGAATCTATTGCTCCCTACATGTTGACCTACATCAGAACGGTTGTTATGATTGGTTGGTTAGCAGGAGAATGATGGTGTATATGAGGTGTTAATAATGAGGATATTAAAGACGAAGATGTTGAGATTGAGCTCGATGACGATGCTGAGTTGATATTTCCTTATGAAGTGGAGGGTGACAAAACCCCGCCACCTGGAGGTGTGTCATCCAATTCTGAGCCACCTAATGCAGAGCCACCTAATGCGGAGTCATCTGATTCTGTATCATCCGATTCTGAGTTAGAGGACGAGGAGGCCGATGTTGCACCTGAGGACACTTTTGGGACTATTACCCAAAGGCCTTATGTTGTTCGCGACTTTCCGAGGGGTGTACTTGAGGTAGGAGAGCCATCTTCTGCTCATGACTCATCTTATGTCGGTGGATTGGCACCTTGGGCATTGAGACGTGATTTATAGGCGTCCCGTACACGATCTAGAGTCACGGAAGCTGAGTTGGGCAAATGCCAAACTGAGATTGCTCTTCTAAAATCAAAGAATAAGATCGGAGAAAAAAGACCGAGGAGGAGGATATTGATCAGGATTGGGAAACGTTGAGCATGTTTTAGGTGATGTTTTAGAGAGGTTGAAGGTGTTAGAGAGCGGGGAGAATGCTACTTCGACGAAGAAGTTGGTTGAGGTTGAGATGAAGTTGGAGTCGGCTCGTATGGAGCATGATATGGTAGAGAGGAGATTACGTGCATCCTTATGGTGGAACACGAGGTTTTATTTTTTTTATGGGAATGGTTCGCATGGGGACTGTTCCTAAAGCCACCATCCAATGATGAAGGTAAATAGCTGTTCGAGAAAGAAATCGAAGAAATTTCTTTTGATGGGAACAAGGACCTTTGAGCCCGTGGACATCCTGGTGACTCTTAGTGATTAGTTTACGTTTGTAGTATCTTTGTAATCACTAACTAAACTGAGATTATTAGTTAGTAGGAAACTAGTCTTTGGAGTTGTATAGCATTAGATGGTGACATTTAATGTGTGACGATACAACTTATGACTTGTTTATGATTAATGAAATGACTATCTTTTGATTTCTAAAATTCTACGTGAGTCGTTGTTATCTTTCTTTTCTTATTTCTTTAAGTGGTTCCTATTGATCGATGCAATATGAATGAATACTCATTTGTTGATTTGTGAATTGCGTGGTAACTTCTTCTCTCTCGTATTCTCAATCTCCATCGGATATCATGGAATCTCATGATGATTTTGGCTTAAACTCATTTCCTATCCATATTGTAATCATTTCTACTATTCATTTTGTAAAACCACTCTTTATTTCGCTCATGCAAACCACTTATTATTTAATAAGTTCTAATATTATATCACCTGAGAAAATTTAATTGCATTCATTTTTATGAGTTATTTTAATTGAGAATTATATATAGTTGCTATCACCATAAAAAAAATTATTAAACATCGTGTAAATTAAATTACTTTCATACTATGAACGGTTCTGTAAAATCATTTTTGATTTCTATCTTATAATTAAGCATGGTTATACATTTAAATATGATGACATTAGTTTGATGCAACTGAGCAATTGCATTGCTATTCCTAAATTATCATAGTGAATTGACCTACGTATAATTTGGAAGGGGCGGCAAGGTTGAATAGTAGTCACGTAAGATTTTGGTAAAGATCAATTTTTAACTGTAATTCCAAAAAATAAGATTTTGTATGGTTTGCAAGTGGTACAAGTAGGGACATCTGCATATGTACCCTTATCCTTTTCCTAATCGAATTACCCATCTGTGGATGCGGTCTTACTTGACAATTGTTATCTACTTCTTATTTCCTTTATTTACATCTTGAAATTTCTTTAGCACTTATCTATTTATCAACTATTGATTACCCGACTTGAAGTTCGTGTTCATTATCCCTTTCTTTTTCGAATAATCACTCCATTAATTTGAGTACGTTGTGTAAAAAATTCGAGATGCGTTAGAGGTGAATAACGAATTAGGAAAGTATGGGGTTTATGCATATCCATTATGGTATTAGCCTTTCTTTTGACTCAAAATTCGCCCATGTAAATCACGCGTTAACTTTGCTCTTTTATTGCTAACTCTGTCTCTTGATTCCTTTGATTCGAGAATTTCCTTTCTTTTCATCATGAAATTCTTTGGACACTTATCCAAATTATCGACTACTGATACCCGACTTGATGTTTTGACGTTTCTATCCTTTCTTTTCGACTAATCCTGCTTTGAGTAACATGGGTAAAGATCCAAGATGCCTTCGGATGTGAATAACGAATTATGAAAGTCCTATGCATACCCATCATGGTATGCATCTATCTTTTAACTCGAAATTCGCCCGTGTGAATCACGCGTTGACTTCGCTCTTCAATTGCTAACTCTGTCTCTTGATTCCCTTGATTCGAGAAAGGTTGTGAGTTATTCCTAGCTCAAGTAAATCAGAAGGAATTAAAGGAGAAGCTATTGGGAGACGTTCCTGTTATTCGAGACTCTCCCGAGGTATTTCCCGAAGAATTACCGGGACTTCCGCCACCAAGGCAAGTTGAATTCCGTATTGATCTTATTCCCGATGCTGCAACTGTGGCGCGTGCGCCAAATCATTTAGCACAATCTGAAATGAAGGAGTTGTCCAAGCAACTGCAAGAGCTGTCGGAGAAAGGTTTTATTCGACCGAGCTCGTCATCGTGGGGGAGCTCCGGTCTTGTTCGTGAAGAAGAAGGATGGATCGTTCTGAATGTGCATCGATTACCGAGAACTGAACAAGTTGACAATCAAGAATCGATATCCATTACCAAGGATTGATGACTTATTTGATCAGCTGCAAGGTTCTAGTGTTTATTCGAAGATTGATTTACGGTCTGGTTATCATCAACTTCGTATCCGCGACGAAGACATTCCAATTATAGTGTTTAAAACTCGTTATGGACATTATGAGTTTTAGGTAATGCCTTTTGGATTGACTAATGCACCTGCGATATTCATGGATTTGATGAATCGCGTGTGCAAGCCGTATCTTGATAGGTTCGTGATTGTATTCATTGATGACATTCTGATTTATTCCAAAAATAAAGAGGAACATGGTGAACATTTAAAGACTATCTTAAATTTGCTAAAGAGCGAAAAGTGGTACTCTAAGTTTTGGAAATGTGATTTTTGGCTTGATTTCGTGCAATTCCTTGGCCATGTGATTGATAGTAGTGGAGTTCATGTTGAACCTGCGAAGATCGAAGCCATTAAGAATTGGGCTGCACCGACTACACCAACGGAAGTGCGATAATTTTTGGGTTTGGCAGATTATTATCTAAGGTTTATTAAGGAGTTTTCTCTAATATCCAAACCATTAACTAAACTCACTCAGAAAAATAAGCCGTATGTGTGGGGCGACGATGAAGAGGAGGCATTTCAAACATTGAAGCAAAAATTGTGTAGTGCGCCAATATTATCACTACCCGAAGGAAGCAAAGACTTTGTTGTGTATTGTGATGCGTCCCTTAAAGGATTTGGAGCTGTTTTGATGCAACGAGAAAAGGTGATTGCGTACGCCTCTAGGCAACTTAGAAAGAATGAAGAAAATTATACGACCCATGACTTAGAATTGGGAGCGGTGGTTTTTGCTCTTCGACTATGGAGACATTATTTGTACGGCACTAATTTGATACGGCAATAAGTGTAAGGTATTCAGATCACAAAAATCCTACGATATATTTTGGATCAGAAAGAGCTAAACATGACGGCAGCGTAGATGATATTAAAACTTCTAAGTGATTACGATTGTGTTATTCGTTATCACCGCGGAAAGGCGGAATGTTTGACGCTGATGCTGTTGGCAGAATTGATAAGTGAACCGATTCGAGTGCGTGCTTTTGGTTGTTTTGTGACGGTTACATGTAATATTTACCTGGAAACAAATTCATAAATGCACAAGTTGAAGCGTGCCACAGGAGGAGAATAACGGTGCGAAGGATTATCTTGCGAATGGGGAGCCTTTGAAGTTAGATCCGATGGTACGAAATGTTTGAAAGGACGAGTATGGTTACCTTTATTTAGGGATTGAGAGGCCTAATTCATGTTGGGAATCTCTAATCATAAATATTTCATTCATATGGATCGGATAGATGTACCATGATTTGAGGAAGTTTTATGGGGGCCCGATTATGAAAGCTAAATCATTGCGCATATGTCTAGTATAGTGCTTCTTGACATGTGCTAAAAGTCAAGGGCTAAACTCCAAAAGCCGTCAGGATTACTTCAGCAGCGAATAATTCATGTTAGAATAGGTGAGAATTACAATGGATTTCTATTAAAAAGGATTCCAAGGAATACATTGATATTAGGTGTCGGTGCTGAAACAGAAAAAGCCGAACCTAAACCGAAAAAAAACCCGAGAACCGAAACTAAAAAACGAAACCGATTGAAAAATTTGCATGTGGTTCGGTTTTAGTATTTTGGAAAAACCGACGTTTTTTGTTTCGGTCTTGTTTTTAGCATTAAAATAAACCGTATTAAATCCGAAACGATCTTTATAATACTGGGGACAAAGAGAAATTTTGCATCGAAGCTAGGGACAATGAATATGCTCCGCTAAGATTACTATATCATGTCGAGTAACTACTTCTTTGTTTACTTACTACTTCTTGTAATTAAGCCTTTTTATGACACTATATTAAGTCTCTTCTATGAGTTTTTTTTATGTTTATTGGTTTATATCGTTAGTTATAGTGTTTCATTATAAACACATAAATAATTTTCTTAAGGGTTTTTATATTTGGTCAATTGTTTCTTATTATCATTCGTTGTGATCTTTTTGATTTTCTTAATTTGGATTATTTCTTTAAAGCTTTGAAGGTGTTGGTTTTTAGCATATTTCAAATTGACTTTGTAAAAGCAAAGCTCGATAAGTGTATAGAAACGAATAATAAACAAAAACCAAACCGAAACTAAACCGACACTGAAAAATCAGACTGACACAAAACGAACACCGATTGGTTTTCTAAAGATCAAAAACCAATAATTTTGTGGTCTCGGTTTCGGTTTTATACAAATAACCGAACCAAACCGAAACCTTGCTCTCCCCTACTTGTTATGATGCAACCTTGGGTCATTGTTGACGGGGGTCCGTTGACACTAAATATTACTCACGTTATTTCGAAATGGAATCGAGAAGTTTAAGATGGAGAGGCTTACTCGATTGTATTTGAAGGAGATTGTTTGTAGGCACGGGGTGCCCGTGTTGATTATTTCAGACCTAAACCCTCGTTTTGTATCCGGATTTTTTGAGATCCCTTCAAAAGTCATTAGGGATGAATTTGGAAATGGAGTCTGACTTATCATCTTAAACTGCTGTCAAGTGAAGAACGGATAGATGACAGTGGCAAGATTGTGTTTTGCGTGCTTGTGTGATTGACTTTGGTAGTGCATTGGGATACGCTCTTACCTTTAGCTGTGAATTCTCATACAATAATAGTTATCACGACTGTATTAAGCCTGTACCTTTCAAAGAATTCTATACAGTAGGAAACTGTAGATCGCAAGTTCATGTTGGAGTGAGGTTGGAGATGGGGGCCCATCTCACAGACCAGAAATATGTTTCGTGGAACGACAGAGATGTTTGTGCAAATCAAGAACCCCGATGACTTTTGGCTGCTCGTAGCAGAGAGAAACAGGTATGAAGATGTGAGTTCGTAAACCTTTCGGGAGTTCAATGTGGGGTAACAAAGTTATGCTGAAGTATCACCGTGGAAGGTGTTGTACGATTTTGAAGGAAAACATGGGAAAATTAAGTCCCGTTATATTGGACCATTCAAGTTTTTATCAGAGTGGTCGAAAAGCATATGAATGGAATTTCCCCGAAGGCTTCAAGGATACATAATACTTCATGTTCGAACTTGAAGATGTGTTATCGGAATGAAGATCATATTAATTCCTCTCGCCGAAATTAAGGATCGACGAGAAGTTGTATTTTCATCGAAGTACCCCCCCCCATTTCGAAAAATCATGGATAGAGAAGTAAAACAACTTAAGCAAAGTCGGATTCCTATAGTTAAAGTTCGATGGAACTAGAGTCGTGGACCGGAATAGACTTGGGAATGGGAGGATCAGATGTGGAAGAAATATCCTTATCTCTTTGATTTTAATAAGAAACGGGCGACAAGACGAATTGATCTTCGAGGACGAAGATCCTTTTTAGGGGGAAATGCTGTGACAATCCGTCAATTTAACTAGGTCGTTATTTTATTCTCGAGTATTAATTATAATTTTCATTTTTATGTTGAGATATGAAACTCACGACTTACCGGAGAGTTAGGGCTTGCAATTTGTAAATTCACGCGACGTTTAAAAGAAACCGTGCGAATCCTCGTTAAACATCGACGTTTATATTTTCAAAATGCCGTAGAAATAATTTTGTTGCATTCGTTTTATTTTGTGAGTTTTCAATAACACACGTCGACATTTTAAATTTTATTTTTCGTAAATAATAATTTCGTATTTTATTACGAATGGAAATTTAAAATATTTATTTTTGACGTTTTGCGAGTCGACGTTTGACCGCGCATTCGTTAATCGTTTCGAGCATCGTAAAAATATACGACGCGACTCGTTATTATTATTTTTTTAAGATTTTAAACATATATTTTTTTTTCTTCTTTTAAATGTCGTCATTTTGTTCCTTGTCTTGAGCCGGATTCGTGTTTTAAAATGTACACATTTTATTAAATGTTTTAAACCAAGAAAAAGATGACGGAAATAAAAATGGTCTCGAAAGTTTAATCTCGAGCCACGGTGGTTGGTTTTTATTTAAGCAAAAATGTGGAGTGTCAAAAATATAAAAGAGAAAGGAGGGGAGGACTATTTTTGCCAAAAGCTCAAAATAAGGAAGTATATAAACATATTTCCTTCCATTTCATTTCATTTCTACAAATACAAAAAGGGTAGTTTTGTGTGTTCTTATGGCCTGCCACCATGACACCTGTATCCCCGCTGGAAAGTTTTCGGTCACCGGAATCGGCTCGTTGTCGCGGGGGAGAAAACGTCTCCATGCACAATGACCAACTTATATTTTCCGAATCCTCTCGTCATTTCCTACGTATCTGTCCAATAAAATCACACATGCAATGAATATTTTTAGAGTAAAGACTAAGCTTGGATTTGAAGTCTACATCAAGTCTTCTTGTTTATTGTTGATCATTTGATCATTCTCTACACATTCCTTGTGGTAAAAATCTTATGAGTTATGCTTATGTTTTCTTTTGATTTCCAAGTGTATATGTGCATGCATGATATATGGTGATCAAGGATTAAAATAGGATTTGTGTGTATGAATCTAGATTTAAAACTAGCTAAAATAGTCATCTAAACAAGTGAAATGATCATAAAATTTATAGGCTGTGATGAAAAGTAGGTTTCGTGATTTTGAGTAAGTTGGATGATGGATTTGATAACACTAGGTTGTAGATAATTGTTTTATGAACAAGTGGCAAATTGGTAATTCTAGAAAGGTGGGAATATATTGATGTGTGATATCGGTCTAAAATACTAAACATAGTGGATTATGACTTGTGTAAGATGTATAAAAAGTCCCCTTTACGTACTTGAGTTGGTGAAAACAGTTAAAAAACCTTTGAGACCTAGATAAAATCATGTAGGTTCTGAATCAATTAGATGGTTAACCAACTATTTACGGTTTGTATATGGCGTCAAAAACGGTAAAAGTGAGATTTTTGTCCGAATTTGTAACTTGAGCTTTGTGTAGTAAATTGATCATATGTATAAGTATACTTAAATTAAGTATAAAAATGGTTTTGGATCTGTAATTTACACTCAAATATGAAACTAAGGATATAAATTATGCTCCATCATTCATTTGCGATTTATATATTACGGCTACTTTTGTACATAAATGTATATAAAAAATTTTAGGACTTTCCCGAAAACTATATTTGGTAATACGGTTTTACGATAAACCCGGGTGGTTAGGACCCACTTTTGGCAGCTTTTTAAAGGGTTTTAACATACTGATTATATGCATATCCCGACACTCGAGAGCCCGAAAAATTATTTTAATAAGAGTAATATATTAAGCCAAAAGAGCCATAAGGCCTTATTTTGGCCACTAGGCCCACAATGTACCAAAATGGACTTTATTTTGGACTTGAATTTAGGTTCCACTACTTGAGCTAACTAATTGGGCTAGGACCTGATCCTGAATGATAATATGAACTAATTAACACTTAAATGGGTTGCTATATGAGCTATTGGGCTTTTTGGACAAATTGAGTAATATGAGTAAAAATAGGCTAATAATAAAACAAGTTAAAAACCTAGAAAACTTTAAAGTGTGAAATAATTATATTTCAAGAGCATGATCATCATATAAACTACATGTATACATATACTTATTTAATTTATGATTTATCGTTAAATTTTTATCGACTAGAAACCTAAGACCCGTTACGACTTGTATAGTCTTGGTTTGATTGACGCGCCTACTTTTGGAGTTTTTATTCATCGATATTCTCGTCCGACATCACTAAGTGAGTTCATTTTCGCCTGTTATTTTACACTTTAATTTGTTTTATAAACCCGCCGAAGGATGTTAAATGCTTGTTTTTAAAATTGAAACACCAAAGGGAGATTGTATGCTTAGTAGCATTGATTATTTAAGTTAGATTAACTCCCTAGATAAAAAGGACACGCGAAAATCATGAATTAGATTAAATGCAGGTAATGGCATACGACTTTATACAATGGAATAGTACTTTTTGGAGATTACCAACCTTCACAATCCGTGACGACCTAGCTATCGTCTAGTGTCGGATTTGACACTACGGATGCGTTGTGTAAGAGAATATATACACTCATTAGCGAGGGTGTATAGTAGGACATTTTTATGATATTGTAACGTTCTATTCATGAGGCTTTATAATTAATCACCCCTTTTAACGATTGTCTTGATTCCACAATCATTTATATCTGAATATTTTTGAGGTTATGATTACTTGTGTTCGTGAGATTAGATGTTGGGAACCATAAACATATTTTATGTTTTTATATATAAACTCTATGGATTCACTCAACATTATTGTTGACTTTTTAGCATGTTTTATCTCAGGTCCTTGAAGGTAATTCGGTGATGGAGATATGTGGAGATATTAATGAAACATATATTTTGAAGGCCCTTTTCAAGAAAATCATTCGAAGAATACTTTTGAAAAATGTTGTATGAATTATGAATAGTTTGGGACCTATGATGTAAATTTTATTTTGAATGAATGTGTTTAAAAACGTCTCTTTTCGAGTCGTTTTCTATGCTTGAGTTATTGTATTAACACGTAGCACCCCAAATGACCCTTCCGCTGATATATGAAAAATGGGGGTGTTACAGTATAAGGAAAGAGTTCGGGTTTTGGAAAACATCAAAGGGGATAACAATTATCTCAACGAATTTCTTGAGGCTGATAGACAAGCAAAACATTTTAATCAACAAGCTCAGTCTCAATTTGTTCGTGATCGAGATATCATTCGAGATCTAGAAAAACAACGAGATAAATTAGATTTAGCTGTCACTAATTACAAGCGGAAAAATGAGGAACTTCAAAAGACTTATTTAATTTTAAAAAGACAAATGAGTAAAAATAAGGATCATTATCAGGTCACGTATTTCTAGATCTCATAAGGCCAATCGTATAAAATAATGTTGATCATATGAAACTTGGCAATTCCTTACAATGAATGTTTATGCTTAGACCAAAGCCATTGTCTGTGTATGATCTGCAATTAAAACATGATTTAGGGTAACCGAATCCTTATACACTCAAGCAAGTAATTTCTCAATGTCCAAAGTTATATCTTGCCTCTAGTCTGAGTAATTCAGAAATTCCTTTGAATGTTAGAGATACTGAGGACACTCTTGATGATGCTTCCAAAAGCCAAAAAAAATGAAATAAAAAATGAATGATCCAATTGCTGTTGCAAACAAACAAAATTGTTGGACAATTGATTACAAAAACAATTAAATGCTCTTTATAAAAACTTTGTTCCTCAAAAAGAACTTTCTGCTGAGCAAAAATATTCCATCTTCTTTTATTCCTTCTTACAAGACTCCAAATGCAACTTCTTTTGTCCCGGCATCAATGTCGAGTGAGTCAAATTTGATCATACAATTGGATAAAATGAAAAGTTGTTTTCAAACGTTGTTTGAGTTAATTCTGAAGAATTGTAAAAGAGCAAGCATTTTTTACACATCTCCTAAAGAAATACAACTAAATGATTTTTGTCAAGATCAAGTCAAACCGATTGTTAACGAGTTGCAGTTCTATTTTGAAATCTTTAGGAAACTATTGCAAAGGGATATAAAAGAAATGAAAGATGTTTTTGAGTCTACAGAAAGTGAACTTTGTGAAATAAAGAAGCAAAATGATTTTTTAAAAGATCAACTTTTGGAAGCATCCCTCAAGCATGAAGTAGAAATAAGTGTGTCGTTAAATCATGAATGCGTAGATAATTCCTTACATGCTGAAATTGAACAAATCAAAAAGAATTCCATTGAGATTCAAGAGGGTTTGCAAGCAAATATAAAAATTCTTGAAAAAGATGTTTAAAGATGTCAAAAGCAAAGTGTTGATTTTGAATTAAAGTTACAACATGAAAAAGAAAAACATAAATGGGAGTCAACTTTGAATAATAAAAACACAAATCCTCTTGATTACTCTTGGATTTTAAAGATGGAGAAACTTGAGAATGAGAACGTGTCTTTAGAGTTTCAACTGCAATCTTTGATAAAAGAAAGAGACAATGTAAAATTAGAATATCAAAAGCTTTTCGATTCAATAAAAAAGACACGATCTCAATCTAAAAAAGAAATGGATAAATTAATTGATCATTTCTCTGAGAAAACATATGCATATGGTGTTATTCGTGCTAGGAATCAGAATCTTTTAAGTACCATATCTGAGTTACAAACTAGATTGGAAACTGTTGAAAATGGTAAGTCTGTAAATACTAAGTTTGACAAGACAAATGTTTCTCAAAATCTTCTTTGTGTCACATCGATGTATAACAACAAGTTTTATTCAAAAGAAATGGTTGTTTCAAAAACTAAAAGAAAAACCTGTTAGTGTCAATACCAGTCACTTTACAGACTTGCTGACAAACAATGAAGGGAAATTTCATAAACAAAAATGTCATAGCCACCTGGAAAGTACAAAGTTGTCAAACACAAGAATCACTAACAAACGAGGTAAGAGTGGTTTATCTTCTACGGATATGTATGCGTCAACTGCGTTAGAAGTCAATGAATAAAGATTACAATTTCAAGATCAGTGTCTTAGACTAACTATAAGAACTTCAGCAAAGAATAAGTTACCAGTTTATTGTTAGGAAAAAAAAAAGAAACAGATTTAAGACATCTGTAAATGTTATCTCAATCAAAGAAAATGTAATTGTTGTTAATGTTGCAACCGCTTATTAAAGCAAAACTCTGTTATGTGTTTCTTGTAAGCAAATGTGCTTATTACATGTCATGATAAAATGTCTTGCAGTTTATAAATTAAAAGAGCATCTGACTGATTGTAGAGTTCTCCACTAATTATAGAACACCAAAATCTTCAGACACTACTTATATAGTTCTTAAGACTATGTTTTCTGAGAAGTTGGCACAATCTGAATCTTTAGATACTACTTATGTAGTCTCCAAACCTAAGATTGATGTAGGAAGTATCTCAAAAGCTAAATATAAGGTCTCTAGTGCTTCTATAAGGCAAAGAAATGAAAATTTGCGAGCAACTCTTTAAGCAATATACATGCAGACAAAATTAGAAAGTCGCATATGGTAAAAAGTTTGAATCAAAACCAAATGTTGTGTGGTATCCTTATTAACATGACTCCAATTTGTTCATAATAATTCGTTTCAACAATGAAACCATGGCGTATTGTTAAGAAATTTGTTAGTAATATTGCCCCACTTGTCCAATGTGTTGCGGTCTTCTTGTGTTGCTGGTATCCTGATACGTTATGTGCGATTGTTGACAGTGGTTGTTCAAAGCATATGATGGGTGATCGATCACTGGTGAAAAATTTCATTGAGAAATTCATGGGCACCGTTCGCTTTGGAAATGATAATTTTGCAGCAATCACAGGCTATGACGATTATATACAGGGCAATATTACTATTTATCATGTATATTATGTTGAAGGTCTTTGACATTTTCCTCTTTAGGTTGGGCAATTTTTGTGATGGTGGATTCTAGAAGTGGCTTTTTGTTCCAAAGACATATTACGTTGCGAAATCTGGAAGGAGATGATTTGCTCACAGAGATGGACGCGAATCGAATTTTTTATAACTTATCTCCATTTCTGACATGGCTGCTTCTTCACCTGTTTGTCTGATGTCCAAAGCAACTTCGATAAAGTCATGGTTATGGCACCGTTGACTCTCACATCTTAATTTACGTAACACATACGATCTTACCAGGACTGGACTGGTTGATGGTCTTCCAAAGGTTCAAATTGGAATAGATTCACTTTGTTCTGCTTGTGAAAGAGGAAAAAGCAAGAAAGCTTCTCATCCACCCAAATTGGTTCTAAGTGATCACTTCAAATTGGAATTACTTCATATGGATTTATGCAGACCAATGAGGGTAGCTTCGATCAATGGAAAGAAGTATATTCTTGTGATAGTGGATGATTATTCTCTATATACATGGGTTTACTTTCTTCACTCGAAAGACGAAACTCCAGAGATCATAAAGAAATTCATTGCTCAAGCTCAATTGAATTACGAAGCCAAAGTTTGCAAGATTCATACTGACAATGGTACTGAATTCAAAAATGCGACTCTTAAAGCTCATTATGAAAAGTTAGGCATCATGCAAAAAATTTCAACTGCTCGTACACCTCAGCAAAATTGAGTGGTTGAAAGACGTAATCATACTCTTGTTGAGGCTGCTAGAACAATGCTTATCTTTTCTCGATTACCTGAATTTCTTTGGGCTGAAGCGGTGGCTACAGCTTGTTTTACTCAAAATCAATCAATCATTCATGCACGACATAACAAAACACCTTATGAGCTATTACGCGGACGAAAGCCGAATGTTGGGTATTTTCATGTGTTTGGCTCATTGTTGTTATCCAACAAATGACTGAGAATGATATTGAAAAATGAAACCAAAAGCAAACATTGGGGTATTTTATTGGTTATTCGCAACATCTAGAGGTTTCGAATCTATAATCGGGACGACATTCAAAAAAAGATTATGGAAAACACCATTCATGGTCAAGTTTGACGAGCTACAGCTATGGATTCTGTACATGGACTGTTTAGACCTATGCTCCACGATTTCAATAATATTCTTCATGTAGCGACGCCAATGAATACTCCATCTAAAAGAAGATTTGGTAACAAGTTGTTCGGTCCAACTTTTTGAAAGAATATTTTAAGAGAGGTCTTTTTATACACCCATCATTTCCATGCACAATTCGGACTCAATTTCTATGAGACTTCGCCTTATACATCTTCAATTAATTTTGAAAATCATGATGTACAACCCCAAAAATCAGGGTAGCGCGGAAAGTAACTTGGGGGTGCTACTTCAAGTACAGACAAACAAGATATAGATAATGACAAAAAATATGGACATTTTAAGATAATATATATCATTCTAATAGCAAAATATCAGGTTAATACATTAGGTCCCATAAGTTTTTTTGATGTCATAAACATCCACAATAATTTAAACATAATCTCAAAAAGATGACTTAAGTTTTGAAATACAAAAGGCTGCATATTTTAGATAACACAGAATCCTCTTCATTGATATCCGCCACGGCTCCCCTTCAGTTCTTCTTACCTAGGAGGACATGAAATTTACATGCTAAAGTCAACACAAAGGTTGAGTGTATCATAGGTTTGTTGGTAAATGTGGTGGACACAAGATCGATGTAAACAAAATTGTTGGTGAATTCATAGGTTAATGTATTTAAATTATGCAGGACCGCAAGACTTTCACGTGATGTTACAACATATGCCAACAATCACAAAACCAGATTATTGTTGCACTAAGGTCATGACACCGAAGCTCAACCTTTATTTGCTATTTTTACAGTTATTTGCCCGTACAGATGTTGTAACCCGCAACATCCAAGTCCGACATGGTCAACGTTCGTTCCTAGTGATAGCTAATCACCCAAACGGGGAGGTTAATCCCAATAGATCTATTTATATCATTCGCGCTCACATAATGTAATTCACAACTACATCTATGCAATTAACAGTTCATGAATAATGGGCTCAGGAGGGTTATCGCTACTTAGGCAACACATAATCAATATACTTTCAACACTTGCGTCCAATTTATAAAACAAAGCATGTTCTCACCCCAAATAATAATAAATCAGTAAAACTGTAAAAAGTGGGGCTATGAACTCACCTTGAGTACAGATAGCTCAATTAATCTCAGATAAAACGTCACACAAGACGATAAATGCAACCTATTTAAATTAAGGCTGTATAAGTACTGAGTACTTTAATTAACATCGAATATAATCTTATAGTTGTTACATCATACTATCGTTCGGGCTATCATAAATAAAGAGGTCATGACATGACGTACGAGGAGTTTAGGACACTTTAAATCGTAAATCCAACAACTCATCGATACGCCATCCGAAGAGGCCTCATTATGAAACTCCCTAGTAATATAGCACTTTGATAACCACTCAATATTCTATATAGCATAATCACCGACTAATCATTTTAGTAAAATAGTATTTATAAAGTGAAAACGTTTATAAATATACTTTTCGTAAAAATGACCTAACTTGGTCGTTTTAAGCCCGTTGCTCGCGTTTCTTACGTCCACGTCTTCGTAGTAAGACGAGTGATCAAAATATTACATTTTAAAGTTTTTAAAATTTTGTGATGAATAGTAAAATTACTGTTCACAACAGCTCATTTGTCGTTTTAGGCTTTAATTAGCGTAAACTCGTAATCGCGATAACTTATTCGTTTTAACTCCGATTTTAGTGATTCCTTCGAGTACGTTCACGTTATTAAAAGATTTATAATATTTTACAAAGTTATCCACTGATGAATAGTGATTTTTACTGTTCATAGTTTATAAAATTACTTTTATAAACTTTAATTATCGAAAATGTCGTAATTTACTCGTTATAGTTCCGTTTTGAACGATTCTTGCGTGTACGATCTCGTAATCAAAAGTTATATCATATTTTAGAGGTTTTAAAAGTAAAAGTTGCTGTAATGAATAGTAACTTTTTATAAAAATAGTTTTATAAAGTTTTTATAGTCGTAAACTCGTTTTTAACGTATCTTTTTCGTTATAGATCGGTTTTTCAAGTTTCTTATCATTATGGAATCGTCATGAGGCGTATTATTTTTATAAAATATCATCACCTACTGTCTAAGTTCGAATTTTAAACAGCCCATATGTATTTAAGTGTATAACTTTATAAAAACTTGTTTTATGTATTAGTTAAGTTAGTAGTTTACTATAAAACTCTTATAACCATATTTTACATATGTGGTACTTATAATAAAGTCTAATATCATCCCTAGTCCATATAATTTCATTGTAACAAGTTCAACCCTTTTACTTTCATTATTTTCACATGTGAAGTTTAAGAAAACTTATAAAACCCTAATTAGCTTTAAACATGTTTATACTTAAACTATAAGTTAACATACTTTTATATTTACTTTTCCATGATATTTATAACATTAGGACATGAGAATAAGTGTATAAATTGATAAACTCAAATAAAAATCCATTTTATACATTTAAAAGTCATTAGTGGTGATTATGGCTATATTTAACATGTAATACATAAAATCATAAGAAAGAAAAGTATAAAGGATTTAAGAAAACCTTAGTAATGATGTAAGAGATGTGAAATAAGTTCTAAACCCGTGTTTAGATTCAAAAATAAAGCTTCCAAGCTTATAACCCAAGATTAGGTTTTCAAAACCCTAATCTTTCCTTTTTCTTCTTATTACTTGAAAATGATGAACCAATGCTTCCCAACACCTTAGAATACCTTAAGTATGTTGTGTATAGGGTTGTATATACTTAGAAAATCAAAGTATGAATTTTGTTTTAAGGGGTTTTTGTGCCGTGGGATTTGGAGAAGAAAAGAGAGAAAGAAATGAAGTTTTTGTTAAGTATAGAAGTTGTAAACATTTCTCATGCATGCATGGCTATTTATAGTATAAATATCTACTTAACCCAACCCTAGTTACTTTCTAACCCTAGTTAAGTTAAGCATGACAAGTTGGAATAAAGGTGTAAGACTTACTATGTAAATATCTAGATATTATGTAAATAAGATGACTCTTGTTCTCATCTTCCAAAATTTCGGCATTTTATATATATATATGATGTAATTTTAATTATTTTGAGTATTGGGTATAATCGTGGGTATTCGTTTAGGCGTAGTTAGGTTTTAGAACTTCCGGGTATGCCTAAACGTATTTTATTATGAAACGTAAGAATTTTACGTAGCCAATAAAAATAAAATGAACAAAGTCATTAATTATCCTCATAATAATCATATAACACTTGCTTGATACAAACATTTAATCGTTTAATACCCGTTTACATTGTATGATCATTTTCAGTTTACGCGATTTAACTTAAAGTTTACGGTTTAAGAGCAAACGCGTAAAACCCTAAAAATAAATTATGAATTACATAATGTCATACAATGACCTAAAATACGAGGTGTTATAGTCTTCCCCCGTTAAATGAGCCTTGTCCGCAAGGCTTATGACATGGCACTTGTCGATGGTGCGGTCTTGGTGAAGAGGTGTGGATATTTCTTTCTGAACTGATCTTCACGTTCCCACGTAAACTCAGGGCCCCGCCTAGAGTTCCATCGAACCTTGACAATTGGGACACGGCTTCGTCTCAATTGTAAGTTCAGATCATGGATTTCTAACGCTCCTCAACAAAATGAAGATTTTCATCCACTTGGAGTCCTCCCAACGGAACGACTAATGGATCGTCAGAATAACATTTCTTTAATTGGATACATGAAACGTATTTGAGGACCTGCTTACAGGCTCTTGAGGGAAGCTTCAAGCTTGTAGCAACGGTTCCAACTTTTTCAAAACCTGATAAAAATAAAGGGTGAAAGGTCCGACATATCTGGGGTTTAACTTCCCCCGTTTGCCAAAACGTACGACCCCTTTCCAAGGCGAAACCTTAAGCATAACTTTGTCCCCAACTTGAAACTCCATTGGCTTACGCTTTAAGTTGGCATAGCTCTTTTGTCGATCGCGAGCGGCTTGCATCCTTTGCTTGACTTGAATGATTCTCTCCGTTGTTTCTTGCACTAATTCTGGACCAGTGAGTTGAACTTGCCCAACCTCAGCCCAGCAAACAGGTGAACGACATTTTCGACCATAAAGTGCTTCAAAGGGTGCAGCCTTAATGCTAGCGTGATAACTGTTATTATATGAAAACTCGACCAATGGCAAATGTTTAACCCAACCATTTCCGAAGTCGATTACGCAAGCACGTAGCATATCCTCGAGAGTTTGGATAGTCCTCTCACTTTGTCCGTCAGTTTCCGGATGATATGCAGTACTCATATCTAAACTCGTACCCAAAGCCTTCTGAAGTGACTTCCAGAAATTTGATGAGAATCGAGGGTCACGATCACAGATAATTGATACAGGTATTCCATGCTTCGTGACTACCTCCTTTAGGTACATCCTCGCCAGTTTATCCAAGGGATCCGTTTCCCTCATTGGCATAAAAATGGCAGACTTTGTCAGTCGGTCAACGATTACCCAAATAGTGTCATAACCCTGCGATGACTTAGGAAGCTTTGTGACAAAGTCCATCGTGATGTTGTCCCACTTCCATTCAGGTATATCGGGTTGCACTAACAAACCTGATGGTCTCTTGTGTTCGGCTTTGATTATGCACATTGTCAAACACTTGCTAACATAGGTGGCGATGTTTGCATTTTCATATTTGGCCACCATTTAGCTTCTTCATGTCTTGAGTACATCACTTTGTCAGAACCCGGATGTATTGAGTATTTTGATTTGTGGACTGTGCATGATTACCAGTCCGTAAATAGCCATAACAGGTAAACCAACTCCTGCCATTGAGGCATAGGTTCCATCCGTACGCGGTTCCAAAATTTTCTGTTCTGAATTTCTGTACGGATCCTTTGAATTCTAACTAACCATACCTCCAACATCCCCTTCTTGATGTTCTCCAGCTTCTTGTTTACGTCTGGGCGTTCAGGATTTGTTTAAGGAAGATTCCAAGCCAATAGTCATCACTAAGCCCGAACCCTTAGTGGTTCCCGTTCTTCCTGCTCAGAGCATCCAGCCAAAAACAACATTGCCTTCCCTGGGTGATAACGAAATTCACAATAGTAATCACTCCAGCAATACTCTATACAGCGTACGTTGCCTCTTATTTAATCCTTCTGATCAGAATGTGTTGTAAAACTCTTATGATCAGTGATCACTGCGCACTTGGTCCGATACAGATAGTGCCTCCACTACTTTAGAGCGAACACTATGCACAAAGTTCTACAATCTATGTGTTGTCAGTCTTCTCATGAATTTTTAAACTGAAGTGATGCATAAGAAAGCACCTTTTCTCTTTGCATCAACACAGCGCCCAAACCTTTCTTTGAAGCGTCACAGTTTGCCGATAAATCTTCGCTTCCCTCAGGTAAGGGCAAGGATTGGTGCACTGCACAACTTCTGCTTCAATAGTTGAAAAGCTGCTTCTTGTTTATCACCAAATCAAACTTGACACACTTTCGGGTTAGTGTTGGTCATTTTTTTGGCTATCTTTTGAAAAACCCTTCGATAAATTTCTATAATTGACAGCATGGCCCAAAAATGCGAATTCTGTTGGTGTTTTTAGGAGAGCCCAATCCTTGAATAGATTCAATCTTGGACAGGGGTCAACGTGGAATATTGACAGTCCAATCACATGTCCGAGGAATTGTACTCTGAATCCAGAATTCAACATTTAGAGAAACTTGCATACAATTCTTCCTTCATAAGCATTTTTAAGATTGGCTAAGATGTCCTTCATGTCTTTTAACTTTTGGAGTTTGTTCAAAGATGTCATCGATGAGACAATTACAAACTTGTCTAGTCGCATAGTACGGGTTTACACCAAGGTTCATAAGATCCATGAACACGGCTGGTGCATTTAGTTAACCATAAAGCATGACTTGGATTCTCATTGTGACCGTATCGAGTCAGGAATGCAGTCTTGAGGGATGTCTTCTTCTCGAACTCTCAACTGGTGATACCCCGACCTCAGATCGATCTTTGAATAAATACTCGACCCTTGCAGTTGGTCGAATAGGTCGTCAAATCCTTAGGATTTGGGTTAACGGTTACTTTCGTAATTTGTTCAAGTCTCTGTAGTCAATACACTTTCCGGAAAGACCTTCTTTCTTTGAAGCATTAGGATCTGGTGCTACCCACAGGTGAGAGAACTTGGTCTTATGAAGCCCTTGGTCCGTAAGTTCTTGTTAGTTGCTCCGCCGCTAGTTCCTTCATTTCGACGGTGCTAATCTATATGGTGCCCGTGCTACAGGTGTAGCACCCGGTACCAAATCGATTCGAAACTCCACTTGTCGAGTGGGTGGTATACCCGGCAAGTCCTCAGGAAAGACTTCAGGAAATTCCCGTGTACAACTGGCAACGTCTTCAGTCGCTTCCCCTTTGACTTATCTTCGTCTTGGTGGCAGGTGATATTTGCTTGAATACGTGGTCATCCTTTTTGCTATATACTCTTGAGCTTTAGTACACGAGATTGATGCCTCATTCGAGTCACGTGTTTGTTGTGCTTCACGTCCCACGAACGATTAAAATTTCGTCTCCATAGGGATAGAGACCGACCTCTTTATGCACAAGTGAAACGCATAGTATTTTGCAACCAATCCATACCAATTATTACGTCAAAACTACCTAGTTCTACGGGCATTAGGTCTATGTTGAAAGGATGATTTAAGAAGTTTAACGTACAACCCCGAATAATAGTGTTTAACCCAACAATCCGCCCGTCGGCTAGTTCGACATCATACCATGATCTAATTGTCAGTTGGAGTGATAAAATTCGAGAGCTAAATGTAGTAGACACAAACTCTATACGGCCCAAGTATCAAATAAAATAGATGCATAGCGGTTGTTTAGGAGAAACGTACCCGTGACGACATTGTTGTCCGGGTTTGCCCTGTATTTCCACAGCGTACACTTTGTCGGGAATAAGGGGCCTTTGGAATTTCCATCCCGATGACCCGATGTTGTTGTTCTTCAGTTTCGGACAATCCCTACATATGCTTGATTGTCCCTGAGCACCATCTATTCATAACAACCATTACCCCCCTGATTAGCCCCAGAGTTGCATTTTGGGAGTCTTTGCAGTGCACGAAGATAAGTGGATCCAAACGGTTGCACTTGTGGCATTTTGAGACAATGGGACCGTACGTGGTGATAGTTACACTTAGAACACCATAGGTCTTGGGTCTCTTACGTTTTGTCCCTGTCAACAATTCCCTGACGCATAGGCCCTTCGGTGTTTTGCCTCTTGGTTTGCTTGTTGATTGGTTGTTCCGGGGCAGAGTCCTCTGCTTTTCTTTTTATTATTAGCTAGTCGTTCAACATAGGACTTGGTTTGTCCTCCATTATTCTGGTAGTTTACTCAATATATTTCATTGCATTAGTTTTTGATTTTGATGCCTTTACGCTTCCCAAGTTTCATATCGGCAAGCCACAGATATATCTTCATTTGGTCGGACTCTTCGGAAACATTTGGCACACATCAAGGCTAGTTGCTGAATTCGTTGATTTAGGCCACCACATCGGTGCCCTTACCTTAGATTCCCCACATCTCAAGCCTTCAATTTCCTGATCTCAGCTCCCTTCGGGCAGTATTTATCAGTCATCTTTTCTTCAGTGTTTCCCATGGCATGGAATGAGTGCCTCAGGAGTAGTGGTTTTAACATGTGGCATTCACCATGTAAGAGCATAGTCTGCAGTCGTGCAGTTTCGCATAATTTGGGGGGGACTTGACTAGCTGTTGTGCAATTTGCTATTACGGAACACTGACTCATCTTCTCAATACTTCGGGTAAGTACAACAATCTCCCTCATGCCTTGTAGTCTCCAGGGTTGGCATCTTTAGGAAGTCCGGGTAGGTGATTCACGAGCAACTTGCACAGGCCTTTGATACCTACTCCGAAGAATGGCTAATTACATCACCATTTCTGGTTGTATCACGTGCTGCCAGTGCAGCCTTAACACCTTCGTCAATCATGGCCTGCAGTTGGGCACTGGTGACCGAAGTAGTGGTAGTAGGGTCTGTGACTGGTGGGGGAGTTGTGGTGACTGGTGGGGGAGTTGTGGTGACTGGTGGGGGAGTTGTGGTGACTGGCCTTGACCTCGTGGTTCTTGTGGGCCTTCCTCTTGGTGCCATTTTCTTAAATCTCTAAGAAAAAACATAACACCGTTAGATTTCAAAAATCTTTAACTCCATAACCACCAGATGTTAAACTAATGAATAAAACGTGTCACAACGAGGTGAAAATACAAATAATAGTATTGAAAATTTACAAATCGACATTTCATTCCAATAAAACTCGATTTCATATAAAACATAATCCATCCTTTTCATATATAACCTGAAAATAATACATGATTGGTTTATATACAAATGATTTTTAACAACTAGGTTACAAGACAATAACCTAAAGCCATACTAGCGTGATATACTCGTAACACTTAGTTTTTGCTTACAAGATAGCTATCAAAACACAAAAAGATCTTACCGCTTGTAGATGGGAAGTAACCCATAATACTTTACAGGCTGCATAGCATAGCTACACATAACCAAAATCTTAGGAAACAATACCTAGCCTCCTTTGGTGCATCGGGCTGTGCCGGACCTTGTCTGCGGGTCCCTGCTGCCTCCTGAAATCAGCCATCTGTGTTCTGTAGCCCCTGTTAGCAGCATTAGTTGCCATGTCACAACTGTACTTGTCTCTGAGGTCATGCTGCTTGTAATCCAGAAATCAATGCACGCTGTTCCCACTCTGTTGTACGTAGTGCCAAAACTGTGAACCGTGCATGTCGCTAACGTCCATAGAAATTCCCCAGCCATCAAGGGCACCAGCCTCCCTCTCGGACCATAACCTGCTAGAGGGTGGTAATTGGCCCTATCTCTATACAATAGGTTGACTCGGCCTCTCAGCTCAGACCGATCGTCTCGAGCATCCTCCATCAAACCATGCATGATGGTAGTCTCCTGATCAAAAGTGGTAGAGAGATCGGTAATATTCCGATTGACTCCCTCTATGGTGGTTGGTGCGATCTCCTCGATGGCTTTCACCAGACCATCCCACTCATCCGTGATGCCATAGTCTAACTCCCTAGATATCGGACATCCAGGATGTCTAGGAGCGTCATCTACCATATCGACAAATTTATAAAGGTCTTCCCTTGCTACAACATAAGGGTCTTCCCTTGGTATGGCAGCGGTACATCTTGCAATGGCAGAAACCGGCCGACTGAAGTCTCCTCCGACCTCAGAAATAGGGGTAGCAGAGCAAGACGAGGCCTCTTCCGAGGAGGTAAACAACTCTCGGGAATCTCAATACGAGTAGGGCTAATAGGTGGAGATAGTATTTGGGGAGGTGGTGGAGATGGTGTTTGGGGAAATGGTGAGTATGAGATAAAGAATATAGAGTCGGTACGATCAACAGCTGGTAAAGCGACAACTGTAGAGTCGGCAGGAGCTAGGTGCTCCTCCTCCTCATCCTCCTCATCATCATCTCCTATGTCAGCAGGATAGTAGGCAGGGTCCTCCTCAGGATCCTCCTCATCCTCTGGATCTTCCTCTGGATCAGACTCGGGAATATATCCCGGTGAGTCCGCAGTAGGTGAAACAACAGCAGGTAACGGCTGCTCCTCAGCTGGAAAGATATGATCCTCAGGTGGCATAAACTCCGGGTACTCTGGCTCCGGTACATATGGTATGTAAATAGGTGAAGGTGGTGCCTCCGTGTGGCAGGACGTATCGGTGTGGTGGGCTCTGGCAACTGTTTGTAATCGGCGATGGTGGTACCGTCAATCTCCTGGTGACCCCATGTCATGAATATTCCAGACTCCGTTATAGTATGTTATAGTAGAATGTTCGGATCGGACATGATTAATATCTTGAATCATTAAGTAACTTATATAAGTATGACTAATTAAGATTAGTAGTATATTTCACATACTTTATGTAAACATCGTATATTAATCATGTAAGCAATTAGTTTTCTAACTAATGCAATAATAATAATTTATGTTTGTCCCGAAGGATAACCCCATTTTTATGGAATTGCTAATGTTTGAAATAACGGTTATTAGTCCAGCACAAAAACATTTGGACCTGTATCTCTATATCTTGGCTCTTGATGTACATATATGCCGCACTCCGGGTAGGTTCACCTTCTTTTTTTCTTGTCAACACCCCCAAAGGGTCGCATAGCGAATAGGATCCGGGGCGTGTACTATCAGATCAATAACACAAGATAATATAAGAACGACACAAAAAGTCGTTTAAACTGATACATTGAATTTATTTAAGTATTTGTTACAAAAGCCCGAAGCTTTACTTGATATTGTTACAAAGATTTACAGCCCATAACAGATAAACAAAATGTAATGCGACTAAATCTTTAACCCTCAATGTATCCTTCGCACCTCGTGCTTAATGACCTCCTGAAAAACATTGCATTTAAAACGTCAACATAAAGTTGGTGAATTTCATAGGTTTAATAAATGATCATCAGGACGCAAGATTTCTGTGATAATGCACAGATGCAGGAATCACAAATGTTATTTACTGTTTTCCTAAGCATCATGACACGAACTCAGAACATTAATTGAATTACAATATAACAATATATATTGCTAATTGCCAGTGTGTGTTGTTACCCCTTAAAACATCCCCGTATCCCGACATGAAATACGTTTCTTTTCTACATGCTAGGCCAGTCACCACCGAACGGGGAAGTCATCCCAAATAGATCTATTTATAATCATTCGCGCTATCAACCATTAATGTAATCACCCGGACTTACATATATGTGATTATTCAGCATAATTTCATGATTCATGGCACAGTGGTTGTGATCGCTACTTAGGCTCAAACGCTATCATGATTAAATGTTACATGCGTCCAATTTGTAAAACAGTGCATATGTTTCTCACCCCAAATACGTATAAATAAGTATGATTAAAGATAAAACGTGGGCTATGAACTCACACTTTGAATTCAGATAGCTCAATTATATCTCAGATAAAACGTCACACAGTCGATAAATGCAACCTATTTATATTAAGGCTGTATAAGTACTGAAATATCTTTACATTAACATCGAATATAATGTCTATATAGTTGTTACATCATACTATCGTTGGGGCTAATCAATTAATAATGACGCTGATTCATGACGTCAACCGGAGAGTTTAGGAGCAATTTAAATTCGTGAAATCCCAACACTCATCGTTTCGCATCCCGAAGACGGCCTCATTATGTTTATCCCTAGTAATATAGCACTTTGATAACTACTCAATATTCTATATAGCATAATCACCGACTAATCGTTTTAGTAAAATAATATTTATAAAGTGAAAACGTTTATAAATATACTTTTCGTAAAAATGACCTAATTTGGTCGTTTTAAGCCCGTTGCTCGCGTTTCTTACGTCAACGTCTTCGTAGTAAGACGAGTGATCAAAATATTACATTTTAAAGTTTTTAAAATTCTGTGATGAATAGTAAAATTACTGTTCACAACAGCTCATTTGTCGTTTTAGGCTTTAATTAGCGTAAACTCGTAATCGCGATAACTTATTCGTTTTAACTCCGATTTTAGTGATTCCTTCGAGTACGTTCTCGTTATTAAAAGAGGTATTAATATTTTTTAAGATAATATACTGATGAATAGTGTTTTTACTGTTCATAGTTTATAAAATTACTTTTATAAACTTTAATTATCCGGAAATGTCGTAATCTTACTCGTTATAGTCCGTTCTGAACGATTCTTGCGTGTACGATCTCGTAATCAAAAGTTATATCATATTTTAGGTGTTCTAAACTCAAAGTTGCTGTAATGAATAGTAACCTTTTATAAAAATAGTTTTATAAAAGTATTTATAGTCGTAAACTCGTTTTTAACGTATCTTTTTCGTATTGTCGGTTTTTCAGGTTTCTTACATTTATGGAATCGTCATGAGGCGTATTATTATTATATTATGTCAAAACCTACTGTCCAAGATTCGAATTTGGACAGCCCTATGTATTTCATGTTTGTTTCTTTAGATAAAATGCTGGTTTCTGTACTAGTACTTAGTAGTTTACTATAAAATCTCTTAAAAACATATTTTACATATGTGGTACTTATAATAAAGTCTAATATCATCCCTAGTCCTTATAATTTCATTGTAACAAGTTTACCCCTTTTACTTTCATTATTTTCATATGTGAAGTTTAAGAAAACTTATAAAACCCTAATTTGTCCTAAACATGTTTATACTTAATCAATATGTTAACATACTTTTATTTTTACTTTTCCATGATATATAGGACCATATGACATAAGAATAAGTGTATAAATTGATAAACTCAAATAAAAATCCATTTTATACATTTAAAAGTCATTAGTGGTGATTATGGCTATATTTAACATGTAATACATAAAATCATAAGAAAGAAAAGTATAAAGGATTTAAGAAAACCTTAGTAATGATGTAAGAGATGTGAAATAAGTTCTAAACCCGTGTTTAGATTCAAAATCAAGCTTTCAAGCTTATAACCCAAGATTAGGTTTCCAAAACCCTAATCTTTCCTTTTTCTTCTTATTACTTGAAAATGATGAACCAATGCTTCCCAACACCTTAGAATACCTTAAGTATGTTGTGTATAGGGTTGTATATACTTAGAAAATCAAAGTGTGAATTTTTGTTTGAGGGCTTAAGTGTGCCGTGGGATATGGTGTAGAAAAGAGAGAAAGAATTTGAAATTTTGTTAAGTATAGAAGTATGTAAACATTTCTCATGCATGCATGGCTATTTATAGTATAAATATCTACTTAACCAAACCCTAGTTACTTTCTAACCCTAGTTAAGTTAGCATGACAAGTTTGAAAAAAAATGTGTAAGACTTACTTTATGTTAATATCTAGATATTATGCAAAGATGATGACTCTTGTTCTCATCTTCCAATTTTCGGCATTTTATGTATATATGTGATGTTATATTTAATATTTTGAGTATTGGGTATAAACGTGGGTATTTGTTTAGGCGTAGTTAGTTTAGATACTTCGGTATGCTATAACGTATTTTATTATGAAACGTAGCAATTTTACGTTTGCCGGATAAAAATAAGATGAACAAAGTTATTAATTATCCTCATAATAATCATATAATCACTTGCTTGTTTTTTTTTTTTTTTTTCTTTTTCTTTTTTTTTTTTTTTTTTTTTTTTTTTTTTTTTTTTTTTTTTTTTTTTTTTTTTTTTTTTTTTTTTTTTTTTTTTTTTTTTTTTTTTTTTTTTTTTTTCTTTTTTTTTTTTTAATGCAAACATTTAATCGATTTAATGGCCGATTTACATTGTTTGATACATTTTCAGTTTAGAGATTTAACTAAAGTTTATGGTTTAAGAGATTAACGCGTAAAAACCCTAAAATAATTATGAATTTCTTAATGTCATACAATGACCTAAAATACGTGGTGTTATACTATGAGGGAGACATCAGTCGAGTGCTCAGGGTTAGTTCTGTTTCCTTTTACTAATTACAGTCTACGTGAGATTATATACCAGGCATTAATCATATCTTATGCGAGGGGAAAAGTGTGATTTGAACCCATGACCTTCAGAATGTTACCTCCGATGGGACGGGCTTAAATACAACCCGTCTAATCTCTTCATGATACTTAAAATTTTCATTATGATTCTTACCTTTTTATGACTCTTGTAGAGGCTTACAGGATCAGAAGAAGTGATACATATCCCTGATGTTAGCCAATCAGTTGAGTCTATAGAAGCTAAGGATATCAGAGACTCTATACTTGAGGTTTGATTTGTTTGATTATCAGCTCATCTAGTACCAATGTATCTTGGATTTGGCAAATGCTTTTTAGCGTTCAGTTTCCACTGGTCTGACACGACCATCTTTGAAAGTGTGACATCTAAGTGAAATAAATAGTCTTACAAGCAAAAAAACACAAGGCGTGATATCAAAGCCAATAAAATATGAGCATCGTCTTCTGTTATGCTAAAAATTGTATACAATATTTTTGTTAGGCAATTTGTCAGAGAAATTTATAATTAATATGTTAGACTAAATTGACTACAATGGTCTGTACTTGTAATATACCAAAACTCATGCCTTTTTCACATTCTATTATGTTCCTCAGATTGAAGTAAGGGATTACAATCCCATCCAGCATAAAAGGGGATTCCATCAAAAACTGAATGTGCTTGTGAAAGAAAGCTTGCATTTTCGGTAAATATCTTCTCTTTTAGCATGAGTGTATTATCATACTATAATTAATCTATGAAACTCTAGGTAAATGTGATTCAACTTTTACACAATTCCCTTTAATATATAATATCTGTGTATCGTAATGTCGCATTGACTATACATATACAGGTCATTACCTGCCAAATCAGAGGAGTTACCTCCTGAACCAACTTCAACTCAAGGAGATTCGTTAAACGAATCTGAAACCTCAAAGCAAGCAATTGGTATGATAGGTTCTAAAGAGGAAATTTCACAGTTGGATTTTAAATCTGCACGAGATAAAATTACATAACATATAACAGAAGAATGGGAACAACTAATTGTTAATGAAATTCCTAAGATCAGCTCCCACTTGTGTCTCTAAACCAAAGTTGGATCCTCTGGCCTTTACACCGCTTGAGAGTAGTAAGCCACTGGACGAAAAAACTTCAAGGATTCTAGAGAGGCTAGAAATACCAAGGAAGCTAAAATCTAAACTAGCTTCGCCAGTCATCACATCAACTAGTACCCCAGTTGATTCATGCATGTTGACAAAGAGGCATCTCATCCCATTTCAGCCGAATCAAACCTCAGATATAGGATCAGCTGCAAGCCAGACAATGAGACCCAACTTCTAAAGGCTGAAAAGGAAAAATAGATAAATATACACCGGAATTGCGGATAGTAGAGTGGTTTAATTGAACAAGCTGATATTCATAAGGTTGGCTTGCTGCCTTCTTACAAGTAAGTGTTCTTCCAAAATTATAGTATACTAGCTTTATACATACACCACTTCGCTTATATTGAACTTAATACATGACTCTTAAATAACATGATTCTCATTTTATGACGTTTGTCATGTTATCCATTAGAATTATTCCAGTCCATTCATCTGTTTGAGAACATGTCCATTGTTTTGTTGTTAAACTAGACTAATCAAGAGTTAAGACTTGAAGGTTCAAACTAATCTAGTGCTCAATCGCTAAACTAATAATAATACTTTAAGGGATAGGATTTAATTAATCTCATAATGCTTATGACAGCATCAACCTTATAGTAGCCTGTGTAATTTAACTATAAGATGCTGAATCAAGGCTAAAAGTTTCAGCCATGAGCTATTCCTTACAATGATTGGTCGAACAATGTTTTCCTTTTCTTCGTTTTTGAAGTAATATGTCCTCTGAAAATTGGTTAATTATGGTTTTGAACTTTGAACCCCTGAACTAATGATTACTTATTTCCAGTCAAGACCGTGTATTGTGTTCAAATAAGGCCTTTGCAAGACTTTTCACTTTAGCGCTGTGATTTCGTATGGATGTGTAAAGTAGTTCAAAGGT
>BQNB010058657.1:0-33059 GCA_026074375.1 Tanacetum coccineum
TCGTTGGGGAAACGACCCGGGTGATCATATTTGCCCGGTTTAATATACGTATTATATATTATATTATATATATTTTTGAGTGTGAATTTTATCGAAGGTAACTTGGTAATTTTCTTAATTACTCTTTTAAAGTATTATATTCTATATATATTTTACGTGTGTTAAAACTACAATCAGTTTTTGGCGCCGTTGCCGGGGATTAGTGTTTACGATTCCTACGTTTTGTGTTTGTTGATTTGGTTTGAAGATCCTTTCGTCCTCGAAAGTTTTGATTTTGTTCCATAATTCAAAAATACAAAAAAAAAAATCAAAAATAAAAAAGTAAAAAATATTTTTCCTTTTCTTTTTAGTATAAGTAAAAGAAAAAAAAATAGAAAAATCAAAAACATAAAAAAAAAATAATAAATAAAATAAACAAAGTTGGTAATCGAACACCAACAAATAATATCTTCTATTGAGATATTATCATTTCAATTTCCGGTGAACTTGCAATTGTTCCCAAATCGTAATCAAAGATTTAACACTTGCCTTTTGTGTCTCTACCAAGTACGGCTCACCTTGAAAAGCAATTTTCAAGAGCTACCGTGAAGTAGTTGATTATTTGGTTTAAGTCTCTTTCGTGTAACCGTTAAAATTCATAAAAAAAAAAAAAAAAAAATTTTTTTGTAAAGTTTTGCTTTTTAATTGTTAGTTTTTCTTTTTATGCGCACTCGTTCGCAATCTCGAAGACGTCGACAACAACAAAATCTTCCGGTTGAACCAATTGTTGAACAAAACGTTGTTCCAATGGCCGACAATCGAACAATGGCCCAAATGTTACAAGCACCCATCGAGGGGTATGAAGATGCTATAGTTGTTCCACCGATCAATGCTAACAATTTCGAGCTTAAGCAACCTTTAATCAATCTTGTGCAAAGTAGATAGAGTTTAGGGTTAGACAAAGGGACCCTCATAGTACCTTCGATTTTTTAACAAGGTCTCTTCAACGTTAGACAGCCAGAAGTTCGAAAACTACTTCGGATAAATCGGTAAAGCTTTTGCTTTTTCCTTTTTCTCTAGACGGTGAAGCCCGAGATTGGTTAGACAAGGAACCTCCAAGATCAATTCTCACATGGGACGACCTTGTTTCAAAATTCATAAATCAATACTTCCCACCTTCAAAAACCACTTACTATCGGAATGAGATCATTACTTTTTATCAAAAACCAAACCGATAGCCTTTATAGAAGCATGTGGGGAAGTTTTTAAAGGACTCCTTCGTCAATTTCCTCAACATGGCTTCTCGGAAACTACACCAACTCGATACATATTTACATTCTTTGTAATTCAAACGGATCGAGATGCTTATGATTTCTTGGCAGCATGGTGGTAATTTCTTGTAGAACCAGATGCCTCAAGAAGGTTTAGCGAATATTGAGAAGAAAGTAAAAGTTCGTACTACAGAAGTCGTGCTAATGATGTCAAGTTGTGAGTCGGTATGCTCCTTTTCTAATTCTTCACTCTTCTAACTTATTCTTGCGATATGCAACAAATAGGCTTCTCTCGGAGGATAAGATGACTATCAAGATGAACCAATGAATGAATCAAATGAAAGCTTTTAGTTGTACACTAATCACTGACCAGTCAACTCAAGTTGAGGATTAAGTATGTGTCACTAGTGGATCGAAAATCCAATTTTACCCATTTGTCCGTTAACTCAGGGTGAAACGATTTTCCCGGTTTTAAGACACATCCTAACAATTTCAACAAACCGCAGCTGTTGTAATTTTCTCCAAAGAATCAACCATTTTATTGCAAGCTCAAATGAAGTCCACCAGGTTTCAATCTAACCAATTGTTTCCAAAACATTCAAACCGTTACAAGGAACAATTCTAATTTTCAACAAAAACGTGGAGGTAATTTTAATCAAAACCCGTCATAACAATCAAGGACCGTTTACCAAGCTCACACCATTACTTACCTCCAACAATTCAACCCTCTTGGTTAATCAAGCTTTACCTCCATTTCACAAACTCATGGAGTGTACTAAAAGGATTTTGGAAAGTTTTGCTAAAGCAAAATGATGCGAAATGATTAACTTGCTAAATGAAGTTGGATAATTTTAAAGAATACGAAATGATTTTTCAAAGAGTGTACAGTGATTCTTTAAAGAAACAGATGATTTTCAGAAAATGATGCTTAGTTTCATGCAAAACAGATCACAAAACCAAACCTTTCAAGTTTCAAGTTCATTACTAGCTAGTACTTCCAAACCAAGGAACGAAGCCCAAGGCTATTACAACTTCGTAGTGGTGTTTCATACGATAGGATCCTCAATTCCCACCGGTGGTGGAAAAGAACGTGAGGCGGTGCAAAGGATAGGAGCTACCAAGCACCGAAGACATCAACCTCCTCCATTGGTACAAGAACAAACTAGTCAAAGAAAACTAATCAAAGAACCTTCTTTCGTCTGCTAACAGAGCTAAACCTAATTTATCCTTACCTTACAAGATTTGCAAAGAGAAAAATTCGTGAAAAGGATGATATACTTGCTTTCAAAAGTTTATGGATATCTTCCGTAATCTTCTCTTTGAGCTAAGTTTGAAGTTGCTCTCATTCATATGCCAAGTTGCTCCCAATGTTCAAAAAGATGCTTAATAATAAAGACAAGTTAATTAAGTTAACACAACACCGTTTGTTTGATGAAATGGTGTTGTGCGGTGTCCTAAAAAAAGCTCCAAAAATGTTAGGTGATTCCCGGTCTGATTTCTCATTCCATGTATTTTTCAGAGTTCGCGAGGTATAGCCTTGCCGATTTAGTGCTAGTATCAATCTCATGCTTTATCCCATCTGGAAAAAAGCTTCAACTCTCCTAGGCCTAACCGATAAACAAAATGGTATTGAATAGCCGGGCCGTACAATTTCCAAAAACCAACCGGTTTTGTTGCTGAAAATGTTTTTGTCAATGTAGGGAAATTTTACTTTCCGCGACTTTGTTGTTCTAGATTTATAGCGTCCCTCGCAGTAACCTTTGATACTCGGAGCGACCCTTTCTTAGGATTTGGCTCATGTTTCATATCGATGTTTACGAAGGAAGATTTACCTGTAGGAATGATGATCAAATCGTTAACCTTATATGTGGTGATGCACCTTCCATTTCATTAAACAATCTACGATTCATTAAGAAAGTTGACTCTTCATTGATGTTCACTTGTGAAGGTACTCACAAGAGAGTAATTGGATTTTCCGATTTCCGTTGCTTTACAACAATCATTCTACGCACTTCGTCGTTTTTTTTTTCTACTTCATCTCAACACTATCCTTTTCTGATGATAAGTGATTTTCTACTCTTTGAAGAAGCCGATGCTTTCATAGCAATCGATGATGAACAGTTTCACCAGTTTTACAATGCTACAACTATGGATCCGAGGGTGACATTCTCATTCTTGATGCACTTCTCAACAGTGATCCATTAACCTTCACCAGACCAAGGAGATTACTACCCACGGAGATATCAAAAGGATCTTAAAAGTTGTTGAACTAACAGAGTCTTCCACTTGAACCAAAAGACAATTTCCAATGTCGAGATTAAAGAGTTTAATCCGCATCTCGAGTATGCGTTTTTAGAGGAAAATAACAAACTTCCAGTCATAATTTTAAAAGATTTGAGCCAAGATGAAAAGACCTCCTCATCATTAACGTTTCAAAAAACGAAAACAAAGCAATTGCTTGGAATTTTCTGATATCCGCGGTATTTTATAGATCCAGAGTTTTGTCACAAAAATCCTTTTTAGGAAGATGATTACGAACCTTCAGTGCAACATCAAAGGAGGGTTTTAACCTTAAAAACCACAACTCGTCATCAAGAAAGGAAGTAGAAAAACTTCTTGAGCGGATTGATTTATCGATCTGGATAGTCCATGGGTTAGTCCTGTCCATTGTGTTCCTAAAAAAGGTAGTTAGTAGGGATGACGTTGTTACAAAGAAGAAATGAATGGGTGCTCTTACATGTTTGTCACGGGATGGAGTGTTTGCATCGTTTATCAAAAGTTAAACGAGTGCACTTGTAATGGACCATCTTTCCGTTACCATTCATGGACCAAATGTTAGATGCTATTAGCCGGCAACGAATTCTTATTGTTTCTTAGATGGTTTTCAGGAATTTTTCAAATCCCAATTGATCCCACATAAAGTTCAAGAGAAAACTTTACTTTCACGTCGCCATTTCGGAACTTGCGGTACGTGTTATGCCCATTCGGTTTGTGCAATGTGTACCCGGAACTTTCCATAACGTTGTATGATGGCATTTTTCCCGGATATGACTAGAGAAATCAATGAATGTTTTATGGCCGATTTTTTAGTTTTTGGAGATTTTTTTATCCTCAGCCTGCCAATTTTAGATATAAAAATGCTAAAAGGTGTGAAGACACCAAATTAGCACTAAATTGAGAAAAGAGCATTTCATGGTTCAAAGAGGGTATTGTTTTGGACATAAGATCTATAGAAAAGGATTGATTAGTCTGATAAGGCACAAAGAATTGATGTAATTTCTAAGCTTCCTCACCTAACGGCGTCAAAGGAATTCGAAGTATTTCTCGGGGCATGCTGGATATCATTTTCGAAGATTTATCAAGACTTTTCCAAAACTCTCGACCCGCGATGACCTCATTCTTACAGAAAAAAACACTCCTTTCATTTTTTTGGAGATTGCATTCTAGCCTTTCAAACATTGAAAAGAAGTTGACCGAAGCATCCAATTCTCCATTTGCTCATATTGGGACAAACCTTGTTGAAATATTTATGTGCGATGCAGTGATATGCATTCGGTGCGGTTCGCTAGGACAAAGGATTGAGAAGCATTTTCGACAATCATTACGTAGCAAGACGTGACTGATAGCAGAGTAACGAATTACACAACAAACCGAGAAAGAGATGCTTGCCAGTTGTTTATGCTTTCGAGAAGTTTCGATCTATCTAAATCATGTACAAGAGTGTTGTTTACACGGATTACTCCGTCTTTGAAATACCTTCTTCAACAAGAAAGACGCCAAAATCAAGATTGCTTCGTTGGGGTCTTACTTCTTCAAGAATTTGATTGTTTAAGTTATCGATTACCAAGGGAGCTGAAAAGTATGCAGCAGATCCCTTCACGTATTGAAAACCCCTCGAAAATGTTTTTGTTCAAAAGAGATTACCCGAGACTTTTCCTTTGAGACTTTAGTGTTTTAACTTCTAAGACCAACGTACCCTATGGATCGCCGATTTTGGTAACTACCACGCGGGGAAGTCACTTAAAAAAGGAATGTCAACTCAAGAGAAAACATGTTCTTTAAGATGTAAAAACATATTTCTGGGATGACCCTTTCTTTTCAAGACTTGTGCGGAATCAGATTAATCCGAACGGTGTGTTGATGGCAAAGAAGCTCTCGAATATTCTCGAAGCGATGCATAGTGGACCACCGGGGGACACTATGGAGCCAACTTTACCGCCAAGAAGATTTTTGATGCCGGTTTTTATTGGCTACCATTTATATGGATGCATTACAATTTGTTCATATCATGTGTTGCTTTCAAAGACTAGGCAAAAAATCTTCAACGTAATGAGATGCCTAAAATGCACTCAAGTTTGTGAATTTTCGATGTTTTGGCGGTATCGTTTTTATGGGTCCTTTCCGTCATCTAGGGTTAAAAAAATTTATTCTAGTTAGCCGTCGACTATCTTTCCAAAGTGGGTTAAGCGAATAGCGCTCCCTACCAATGATTGCCTGGGTAGTAGTTTAAGTTCTTAAAATCCACTTTTCTCCCGATTCAGGTGCTCACGTGAGCATTCTTAAGCGATCGTGGGACCCATTTTGTTATAATGAAAAGTTTTGATAAGGGATATGTCTAAATATGGTGTCACCCATCGTCTTTCGACTCCTTACCATCCTCAAACGAGTGGTCAAGTTGAAGTCACGAATCGTGGTCTCAAAAGAATTTTGGAGAGAACGGTAGGAGAAAACCGTGCCGCAATGGTCTGACAATCTGTTGATGCATTATAGGGCTTTTAGAACCGCTGTACTAGCCTCCCTAATGGAATGTACTCCGCCCAGTACAAGTTAGTCTCTTGGAAAAGTGTGGCACTTTACCAGTGTGTAGACACAAGCATATTGGGCTCTTAAGCTTGCAATCTACGATTTAAGAGGACCAGCGGGCGATCATCGAAAGCTTCAAACTAATGAAACTTAGCGAGCTTCGTGATCAAAGCTTACGTAGAATTCGTCCTAATCTACAAGGAGAAGACAAAGGATGCTTACACGATTCCAAGATAAGAACGAATACTTCAATGTTGGTGATCAGTCTTACCCTTTTCAACTCTCCGATTAAAGATTTTCTCGGAAAGCTCAAGTCACGATGGTCCGGACCTTTCACAATCACTCGAAGTTTATCCTTAAGCACTGCCAGTTGTCTGCATGCCGAGGTTATAATTTCAAAGTTTAACTTTCACCGTTTTGAAGCACTACTATGGAGGGGATAACACCTCCATTTGGTTATTCCCGGATCTCCAGGGACTTTCCCTTAAGGACAAACTAAATACTGGGAGCGAGTGTCAAGCGGGCGAGTTTCGGGGACCTCAAAAAAAGCCGCTTCGTGGGAGTTCACCCCCTATGCTTATCCAGTTATTTTTTCTTTTTTGTTCTATTATCAAATGTGGTTGTGTTTTCCCTAAGGACAACTAAATTCAGGGATCGAGTCGAGCTTGCGACTCGGTGATCAAAAACAAGCTGCTTCATGGGAGTTCATCCCATGCTTATCCTTTCTATTTTCTATCTACTGTGTTGTGTTGAGAGAGGCTTGTACTCTTTCTGATTTCTCGATGTTTGTTGTTTGTTTGTTGTGATTTTTGTAGGATCGACCCAACAAATTCTTTGAAGCCTCTCGTGTCCGGTTGATTTTCGTAGAGACCCGACTTTAAACATTGAGGACAATGTTTCGTTTTAGTTTGGGGAAGGGAATCTATCGATTTGATGTTGCTTGCTTATTGTTTTGTTCTCACGTACCCGTTTTTCCCACAAAAATAGCAAAAATTTTAAATTTTTCAGTCTTGTTATTCAGTTTTTTATAAATAAAAAAAAGTGTTAAGACAAAAATGTAGGTTTTCCGTTGGTAAGAATAAAAAGTAATTTTTGACCCGATCGAACGTGTAGAGTTCTAGCTTTCTCCCTTAGCAATTAATGATGATAGTTTGTGCTAGTCTCACATAGACTTTAAACATGCTAGACTTGAATCATTAGTAAATGAAGACTTGTGCTAATCTCAAGTAGATTTTAAATATGCCGAGTTGGATTTTATATGGCTAAGTATTTGCAAATTTCTTTTGTGAAGAACAAGAAATCAAGCAACGACATCCAAGCTAAGCACCTGAGAAAACATGCTTAAAACGGCAACATAAAGTTGGTGAATTCATAGGTTTAGTTCAAACGTTAATATAGTAGACCACAAGATTTTAAAACGTATGTAACAGTTATAGGAGATACAACTTCACATAAAGAGGCATTTACGTTGCACTAAGCTCATGACACTGAAGTTAATGGGAGGGTAGCATCTACATTGCCAAATAAAGTTTCCGTGGTAGGTGTCTGACCATGACACCTAATCTAGTTTCAAGGTGATATACATTTGTTGGCCTGTATAATCCGTCGTACCCGACCAGTGAGAATTATCAAACCCGGATAGATTATTAGTCCCAATAGATCTATTTAGTCACTCGCGCTTACTTAACCAGCCAGTCAGTTAAAGGTAATTAACGGTTCATGATAATTCGGGCAGTAGTGGTCTAAACGCTACTTAGGCAACATGTAAACGGGGAAATTCTCACGTGTAGTACTTTTGTCCAGTTTTAAAAGCAAGCAATGTTTCTCACCCCAAGTTATAAAACATTTATTCAAAACGAGTAAAAATGAGGCTATGAACTCACCTTAAGCGAGCTATGGATCAAAAGGAATCAATCAAGTGAAGACGAATCACACGGTCCTGGCGACAACCTAGCATATAATTGTCGTTTAAGAATGATGTACAACGAATAACGCTTAACGCAAGAGCTGATCATCCGAGCATGAGTAGACATGGCGTATCCTTTTCAAAAACGTACTTTCGAAAGTTATAAGTTTTGACAAGTCTCGACACATTTGAAACATCTTTCAAAATATTTCGTCTTTTGGTATATTTCGTATTTTAGTGCATTTCGTCTTTTAGTGTATTTTGTCTTTTAGTGTATTTCGTCTTTTAGTGACCCGACACACCAAAGTTGACTCAATAACTGCAATGTTAACCTAAACTCGACACTTAACGTTATTCTTCATTTTATTATTAGTTTGATAATAAAAGTATATTTTTTGACACGTTTATAGAGTTTATAAAATTTCTACATGACCTTTCTAAAAATATCAACTTTCCATTTTTATCCGACTCAACTCGTAAAAATATCCATTTTATAAAAGTACACCTTTTATTGGCCTGATAAGTGTAGAATACACATATCTATTTATGCTTAAAATGACCCAATTAAACCCAAAACAGACCAAAAATAGCAAAAATATGCTTGTATTTGTGTTTTGTGTGTGCAGGTATGGATAAGTTAAAAAATCACAAGAAAGCAGTCAAAAACGAGCAAGCACGGACACGAGAACCAGAAGAGTACAAAGCCAAAGCCAGAAAAGCCAAGCCTCAGTCAAAATCAGCCAAAGTCAGTCAAAGATGGTCAACAAAAGTCAACAAGCCCCACAATATTCCATTTTAACCCTCTAAGTTTCACAAAAGTCCAAGAATAGCCCCTCTCTTCTTAACGGGCCTTAAAAACCCAAATGGGCCTCACCCGGATCTCAAAAGCCCATTTAACTTAGCCCATTTCCTTTTATAACAACCACAAGGGCCAAACTTGCTATTTTCAAAAGTCAATTATAACTCGAAAAGGGGAGAAAGAACACAAGGACCATTTGTGCAATTATTCCAAAGACCAACGATTTTTACTATTCACCCATCGTCCCCCTTTTACCTCATAATCAAAACAAAGGGCTTTTGTAAATTAAAGGGTGCGTTAGTCAATTCAAGGAAGCCCAAGTACAATGGCAGGGTCAAATGGGTCAAATCAAGAGTCTTACTAGCTCACTCTCAAGCATAGAGCGCACACGGCTATGAAAGAAGCACAAATTCATATGGGTTTTTGTACTAAATCACTCACAAAAGAAGCACAATGTCACATCAAAGGAATGCCAGCCTGGCAATCCTCAGGTGTCCACAAATCAATCCAACGGCCACAATAAAAGCTCAAATGATTGAAGAAATGATTGGTTGAGATTGAAAGTTTGGAGAGCAAGGCAAGAGGGCTAGAATCTTCTTTGTTCAGCTATAAATAGGGCCTCACTCTCACACGCATGGATGTAATCTAGTAGTAGCTTAAATTTAGTTGTAGCTTAAATTTTCAATTCCTAGCTTAAATGTTATTTTTAATCTTGTAAATTTTCCTTTAAAAGTATTGTAAGCAAGTTTTTATTAATGTAATTCAGCTTTTCTAAATCTCTCCAAGTTCCTTTTTCATAAACTCTCTTAATAAGCTAAGTTGTCTCAATAAGCTAATAAGCTCATTTAAAGCTCTTTCAGTCTATAAGCTGAAATAGGGCTTATTGAATTCAGTATTAATCTTACCTAAACCTTAAATCAGTTTAAATCTATCATGGATCTTATTGGATTAGAGCTTTTGGAAGGGGATCTTAACTTGGAAGAGATCCCAAGGACTTATACCCTAGCTTATTAATAAGCTAGGGAGCTTGTAGCTGCCATTATTGGACCTCTTGTTTAGCTAGAGGATAAAGTAAGTTTTACTTTTAAATTTCTTGTTCATTTTCAATTCTAGCTTAAATTTTCACTACATACTTGCTTATTGCTTATTTGCTTATTAAAGTTGCTTATTAGTGTTTATTTATGCCTTAACTAGCTTAATATTCATAGTTGCTTATCTGTTTTTGATTAAATTAGTTTAGATCTTAGTCTTACATATATTTGTCTTAAAAACCTCTAAAAAAACCAAAAATATAGTAAAATAGTATAGATCTTAGATTCATGCTTATTTAGTTGTTAAGTCTTGTTAATTTAGTTTGTTTTAAGCTAGTTTTTATCTGGTATTAAATACTTGTTAATTAGATTTGCAAAATTAGCTTTAATTAAAACCTGCCAATACTTTAAAGGGGTGTTTGGTTTAGTGCACTTTGACCTCTAAAAGTCAATTTCACTTGTGCAATTTTCTTGAGTCAGTTGTGTTTCAGCTTAAAAACAATAGGGAATTAAGTTTTAGAAGTTAGTTTTAAAAAAATCAAAAAGTTATGGCTTATTATAATGGTTCCAGCACCAGGGCACTTTTAGTTTAAAGATTAGGATTGCTTATTTTTATTCTAGGTTCTCTTTGGCTTTGGTGTGCTTAAATTTGGACTTAACTCACTCAATTGAGTGTGTTTTAGTGCAGGCTTTACTCTTTAATAGCCTGCACTATAGTGTTGCACTTGTGCAAAGTGCACCAGTACTAACCAAAAGGTTAGTACTGCTGTCATAGTTTGTACTGCTACTTTTGGCTAAATTCTTAGTTAAGTAAGATTAGGATTTAGGATCTTAGATTCAAGTAGGATTAAGTTTAGTTATAGCTTATTATAGAATTAGTCTTAAATTGCATTTTCTAGCTTATCTTCTAGCTTAAATTTAGCTGTCAAAAGTCACAACACTCACAAAACAGCCAAAAACAGTAGGAACTTAAGTAGAAGTTTTAGTTTGTTAATTTAGCTTATAAGTCTAGATTTTATAGCTTATTTAGATGGATTATAAGTAGATTGATAAGTCCTTTAAGATTTAGGGTCTAGTTTAGCTTTTTAAAGCTTTTAGCTTATTTGGATTTTGTGCTAAGTTACTTATTTCCTGAGTTTGCTTGATTCTTGCTTAATTTCAGTATCTTAAGAGGACTTTTAGCTTAGATTTCTTTGCATTTTTAGATTAAGCATCTTATTAGCTTTCCAGAACACTTTTCCTTTTCCATTTTGAGCTTAATTTGAGCTTGTTATAAGCTTTTAAGTGAAGTTAAGCCCAAAAGCTTACTTACTGAAACAGCTTATTAATAAGCTGTTTTTAAGCTTATTTACTTAGTTTCAGCTTAAGTGCCTTTTGTTAAATTAGCTTATTTTCATGTCATTTTTAAGATCCAATTGTTAGTTTTTCATAAAAAGTAAAAAAATAAAAAAGAGCAAAAAGGGGTACCCACCACCCTCGAACCCACGACCTCCCATACACAACACCAACGTCTTAACCAGTTTGCTACAATAGCTCATCCATCCATAGTCTACACCACTTAATTCTTATACACGTTTTAATTTCCTTTTTCCATAAAAAGCCGTAGCCTAATAAGCTAATTTGAGGGCTTATTTGTTAAGCTTTTTAGTGTGTCTTATTTTTCTTATAATCCTGCTAGAGTTTTAGACTTTTCCTGAATTTTTTAGATTTTTCCAGTTATTATTTTATTTTTAATCATTTTTCGAGAGTCAAAATCTTAAAAAATCAATAAAAAATAGAAAAAAGTTTTATAAAAATACAAAAAAATAGTTTTTAGTTTTAAAAAAAATAGCTTAAGGTTTACATCCCGTAAAATCAGTTTTATACTTTTTAGATTTTAAATTTCATTTTTGAGATTTAATTTTTAATTTTAAAAATAGAATTTTAATTTTAAAAATAGTTAAGAATAGTTTTCTTTGCTTTTATGTTATTTTAGACTTTTATAAGTTTAAAAATCATTTTTCCAAAATTTTAGTACTTAATTTGCTATTTTCTAGGATTTAATTAGATTAAAATAGTTTTTAATTCATATTAAATTCAAAAATTATCAAAAATAATGTTTTTCTTTTTCCTAAAATTTTCTTTTGTCCTATCTTAGGTCTAGAATTTTAGTTTACATTTTTAGGGTTAAATTTTAGTCTATTTGCTTAATAGTCGCATTTTATTTGTTTTCCGTATTTGATTAATTGTCCATTTTTTTAGTAGTCATAGCTTTCCAAATCAAATATCTTTGCTTAATTCAAATCAGGATTCGAACCTAAACGTGGTTTCAATTTCACTAGTCGTTGGGGAAACGACCCGGGTGATCATACTTACCCGGTTTAATATACGTATTATATATTATATCATATATATTTTTGAGAGTGAATTTTCCTTAGGGAATTTTCTTAATTGCTCTTTGAAGTATAATATTTTATAAATATTTTATAGTATATAAAACTGCTATCAAGTTTTTGGCGCCGTTGCCGGGGACTAGTGTCAAGATTCCTTCGTTTTGAGTTTGTTGATTTGGGTTGAAGATCCTTTCGTCCTCGAAAGTTTCATTTTTGTTTTAAAATTCAAAAATCCAAAAAAATCATAAAATATAAAAAGTAAAAAATATTTTCCTTTACTTTTTAGTATAAGTAAAAGATAAAAAAAATCAAAAATATAAAAAAAAATGATTTGGAGTTGGGCCGCCGGTTATGAGGGGAAAGAAGGGCTGTGTTGGCTTAATTTTTTATACTAACCAAATTATATTAATGAATCCCGGTCCAAAATTTTATTTAACCCGTCACTTTTTATAAAAACGCAAGTTTTGACTCGGTTTAAGTCTAACACAAATAAAAGGTGAAAAGTAATTAAAATAAAATAAATGAATCCTAACGGTTAGAAGACGGCCTTCGTGATTTATCGATTGACATAACGGACTTATTAAAGTATTAAAGCTCGCGAGGGTTTCTAAAATCGGAAATTTACTAGAAATCGATTAAGAAAGTAATAATAATTATGATTTATTATTAAAATAAGTTTCGAAAAATTATCAGTTATGCGATCATTATTTTCACTTGAAAATAAAAGTCAAAAGTCGAGTCAACCCGAAAAGTCAAAGGGAGAAAAAAAATAGTCATTTATAGTTTCGAAAATTTCCAGTTGTCACATAACGCCCCCAGACACATTTCCGCTGCGACACGCATTTTTGGGGGTGTTACATGAAGTTAAACAAGTTCAACAATCATGTTTAGGGAAGGATTGTTAGGAATTATACATTCCTGACTTAGTACCGTTAGTTGTATACTTAGTACCGCTAGTAATAGTTAGTACCGACAGTACAAAATGTTAAGTACTGCTCAGATAGTTAGTACCGTTAGTATAAAATAGTTAGTACCGTTTAAGAGATATGCATGAGATATTATAGGAAAAGATATGCATTATCTTTTACGCGTTTTGTAAGCCAAGATTAGGGTTTTCCTTGGTGTATAAAAGGAACCCTTACGGCATAGTTAGAGATATCAGTTCATTGTCAATCTCATAGTTAGCAATTAATACAAAAACTTAGTTATCAATATTCATTGTTCTTCTTTGCATTATAAGTTAGATTCCGCATAACTTATAGTGTTCTTAATCATTGTTTCTCCTGTAGTTTGTGTGAATCTATTCATATTAGCTACAACCCTTAACAAGGTAGTAAGATCTATATTCAAAGGGATCCACAAGTGGTATCAGAGCCTGTAGAGAAACTCTGAGTAAGAAGAACAAAAACCAGTTATAAACCTCTATCTTACAAAGCAATTCAATGGCTGGATCAGAAGATGATATTCCACCACCACCACCACCACCATCACAAACACCAACACAACAAACTCCTCACACTGTTTCAACCATCAAACTTCCTATTCTCAAGAAGGGAGAATATGACATATGGGCCATGAAAATGGAACATTATTTGGCCCATACAGACTATCCTATCTGGGAAGTTATTCAAAGAGGAAATGGTCCCGTGAGTGTCTCAACTGATACAAATGGTTTAATAAAGGTTCTGCCTCCTAAGACTGCAGAAGAAATTTTAGCCAGAGAAAGAGAAAGAAAAGCAAGGACCACTTTGCTTATGGCTTTACCAGAAGATCATCTTGCTAAATTTCATAAAATGACTGATGCTAAAGAGATGTGGGAAGCTATCAAATCTAGATTTGGTGGAAATGATGAATCAAAGAAGATGCAGAAGTATATTCTAAAGCAACAGTTTGAAGGCTTCTCTGTATCAAACTCAGAAGGGCTACATAAAGGCTATGACAGGTTTCAGAGTCTTCTGAGTCAACTAGAGATTCATGGTGCAGGCGTCTCACGCAGCGGAATAATAAAGAACACAATCAAAGTTATCACAAGGTTTTCTTTATTGAACATTTCCCTATTACCCCAACTATAATTTAGGGTTACTAACTACTAACTACTAACTATGGTGTACACATACACCCCTTTACTATTTGACTCTCATCAATCGACTATGTTTCTATGGATGGATAAACCACATGCCTATGATTCTCTTTATATAGAGAGGTATCAAGGTTAACATAAGAAGATAAGAGCAAACAATATATTTTAAACATTTAAAAATATCTTTTGTATCTTTATCTTCTTTAAGGAGATCTTCTAATATCTTCAAAAGCTTCCATCGTTTGAAGAATTCTTCTTTTGCATTTAGGTCCTTTTGTTTCATTCTTATATTCACTTTGTCTCATCAAATCAAGAATCCCAACAGAACGTAAGGTTGAAAGATACAGAGCATGAAGAAGAAGGGAAAGGAGATGCAGTGATGACTGATGTTGGTCGTGATGATGGCACTCAACAGACCACATATGAACAAGTCAAGGATGATGAACATGTAATACTTAAAACTATTCATGACACACAGAAGACTGAAGGTACATTGCAAAGTTCTTTTATTTCATCCGACTTTGCCAATCAATTTCTTAACTTGGATAACGCTCCACCAGTTGACAATGAAGTAGTATCCATGATGAATGTCAAGGTTCGTCATGAAGAACCAAGTACTCAGACTCCATCTCTTCTCACAATACCTATAATAGTAATCTCGGAAACTTCAACTGCAGCTGCACCAACCATTCCTCCAACTATTCCACCAATCACTCCTCTTCCACAACAGTCAACACCAACAACTAAACCAACTACAACCTCAATTCCTGCTCTTCTAGACTTTTCATCCTTATTCAGATTCAACCAAAGAGTTTCTGTCTTGGAAAGGGATCTCTCTCAACTTAAACAAGTCGATTATTCTGCACAACTGCTTAAAATTATAAAGTCACAAATTCATGCAATGGTAGATGCTCAACTTAGCGCAAGACTTGAAGATTCTATTCAGAAGGCTTTCTGGTCATACACTACATAATTTGAGAAGAAAGCTCAAGGTGATAAGAAGAGATACATAGATCTCATTGAGAAATCTATGAAATATATTATCAAAGATGAAGTCAAGAGTCAACTTCAATAGATTCTACCAAAGGAAGTATCTGACTACACCACTCCGGTAATCCAAAGCACCATTACTGAATCACTTGAGAATGTCGTCCTGGCTAAATCTTCTTCTCAACCCAAATCTACATATGAGGCAGCAGCGTCACTCACATAGTTTGAATTGAAGAAGATTCTTCTAGACAAGATGCAGAAAAGTAAATCATATCGAGCAGCTCAAGAACACAGAGATCTCTACGATGCACTAGTCAAATCTTACAAGCTTGACAAGGATCTCTTTGAATCTTCTGGAAAAGCATATTCTATGAAGAGAGACCGTGAAGAAAAAGACAAAGATGAAGACCTTCCAGCTGGATCAGACCAAGGGTTAAAAAGAAGGAAGACAAGCAAGGATGTTGAACCATCAAAAGGCTCTAAATCAAAAGAATCAAAGTCAAGCTCATCCAAAGGCACCAAGTCTCAGCCAAAATCATCTGGTAAGTCTGCTTAAGAAGAGGAATCAGTGTTTGAGTCTGCAGATACTAAGATGCCACAGAATCAAGGAAGTGATTTAGGTAACACGAATGATCAACCTAACGTCAAGGAAGCTTCAAAGCATGACTGGTTTAAGAAACATGAAAGGCCTCCGACTCTAGATTCAGATTGGAATGCTAACAAAACAATTGATTTCAGACCACCTCAGACTTGGATTAGCAAAATTGTCAAAGCAGAAAAACCTCCTCTCACTTTTGACGAGCTGATGAGCACTCTTATAGACTTCTCATCATATGTCATGAATAACCTTAAGATTGATAATCTGACACAAGAGAACCTTGTAGGCCAGGTTTTAATCTTCTCAAATGGACATGCAGATGCCGAGTGGAACTCAAATATCATTTCAAAGAATGTTATAAAGCTGTCACCGATCGACTTGTCTGGAATAACCCTGAAGGATAGGAATATCCATTTGACATTAGCAAGCCTCTACCGTTGATTGAAGATCGAGGTCGTCAAGTAGTTCTTGTTAACTACTTCATCAACAACGACCTCAAGTATCTGAAAGGTGGAAGTTTAAGCAAGAAATATACGACTTCTATAACAAAAACCAAGGCTGCTAAGTATGATGATATTCAAGGCATCGAAGACATGGTTCCATAGTTATGGAGTCCAGTGAATGTAGCTTATGATAAATATGTTGTCTGGGGAATCATACACTGGGGTCCTAAACGACAATGGTTCTATGGATACGCAAGCAATAGGGTGTCCAAACATGATGTGTTCTCCACAAAAAGAATCATTGCAGTAATCCATGTTAAAGTTATAAAGTGGTATAATTACGGGTATCTGGAGGAGATTGTAGTTCGAAGAGAAGATCAGAAGCTCTACAAGTTCAAGGAAGGTGACTTCCTAAGACTTAATCTGTGTGATATTAAAGACATGATGCTTCTCTTGGTTCAAAAGAAAATCGCCAATCTAGAGAAAGATGTCATTTTTGACTTGAATGTGGCATTGCGGATGTTTACCAGACGTGTTGTCATTCTTAAGTGGGTCCAAGACCTTCAACTGGGAGTCAAAAGCTACCAGAAGAAGCTCAATATCACTAAGCTAGAGACATCCAAGTCCGACATCTCCAAAAGAACTCCGTACATTGCATACAACAATCCTTAAGGAATTATCTATGTAGACAAGTTCAAAAGAGACAAGCTAATGTGCTCGGATGAACTCTACAAGTTTAGTGACGGGAGGCTCACATCTGTTCGATCTGTTCTTCATGATATTGCTTCCAACGTGAGGATGGATTACCTGCCTAAGAGAAGATGGAGTAATTTAGACAAACAAAGGTCTCGCATCATGATCAAGGTAATCGATAAGCTACAGCTAGAGAGAAGGTTGATGAGGAACTTGGAGAAGTTCGTTGGTAGGAGAGATTACGGGAAGACTTCAGGCTGCTTGAATGGACAATATGACTTTGTCATATTTTGTCCTACTCCATTACATGTCATTCTCTCGTAATTACAAATCTTATGAATATGTAAATAAGTAGTGTTAGACTAGAAATAGGCATATATAGTGTTTGAGTATGAATTTTCAAGAATTTATTAGTAAATTCAAAAAATTTCAACTTAACGTACTAAAACACCATATAATTCCCTCATAATTTGATGGGGAGCATTATAATGTTCCAAATACGGCTTGTTAATAATTGGAACATTTTTTCCCTGAAAGCATTAATATTTAAATCAATTGATATCCAAAATAACAAGAGATTTAACATTTTTGATAAGGGGAGAAAATGTGATTAAAATATATGGCTAAAGATGTGATTTTAAGGACTAAAGTGCAAGCTTCACCCCTTCATGTGCTAAATATTTTTGAATATCGATGCACATGTTGAGGGGGAGCATTACAAATGGTTTAAGGCTGAGAACAATACCAAAAGACCGACCATGTCTGTAATTAATTAGAGTTATAAGGTGGTTAAGATTAGGTATTCGTTCCCATGATCCAGCCAGAACTAGAGGAGTCTACCCAGGGACATTCCATTAGATAGAATAGAAGTCCTTAGGTATGATAAAAAGGAGAAAAAGTAAGAAAATGGAATAGTGCCGACTGAAATGGAGCTAGTACTGGAACAAACCCAACAAGGTACTAGTCATGAAGTCTCGGTAAGCACTGAAGGGGTTGAAGAATGAAAAAGAAAAGGTAAGATAAAGGGTGAAAAGAAAGAAGCCCTCCTTACACTTAGGCAGAAATCAGGTCAATACATAAACTGTCAGAAACACTAAGCTGTTGTCTGGTATTGAAGACAGTCGTCGTGGACCCAATGACACAATGCACAACCTTCCCCAGCCACTCAAGGTCTCTTAAAAGACTCTTGTATCATTTCTCATGGAGATTACAAGCATTTGTATCGACTTTCTCACTCTGAGTTAGTTGGTATTAAAAAGGTGGAGTCTGCTCCAGCCTCTAATTACTAAAACCAAATGTGCACTATTGAGTCTAGAGCCAAAAAGTAGGGGTGTGCACGGTTCGGTTTGGGTTGGTTTTTGGCTAAAACAGTAACCAAACCGAAATATTCGGTTTTTGTAAAACCAAAAACCGAAACCGCTCAGTTTTTGGCGGTTCGATTTTTCGGTTTTTTCGGTTCGGTTTTTTGGTTTTTCGGTTTCAAACCATTTATATTTGGTTGTGGCTAATTTATATTAATAAACTTGTTTTACGTAGATAATTAGTTATTATTTTTTATTTTTTTGTCAATGTGATCCTAATAATGTTTACCTAAATTTCTACAATTATACATACACACATGCAAGCGAAAATACACATAGTATGATCATTGTCATATATGTAATGATATATTGTCAAGTAACCACACATACATGACAAACACATATATAAACATTAAAATATATACATATTATAATTCCACCCACAAAATAAATATGAATTTAAAAAATGGATTTATTATTTATTTATTTATATTATATTAATTATATATCATTATTAAACTGGTTCGGTTCGGTTTTTATGGTTCGGTTTTTGGACGAAAACCGAAACCGAACCGTAACTTTTCGGTTTTTGAAAAAGTAAAAACCGAACCATCGGTTTCTAGTTTCAGTTGGTTTTTCGGTTTGGTTTTTTTGGTTTTCGGTTCGGTTTTGGTTTTTTCTGCTCACCCCTACCAAAAAGTGATCATCCATAAATCTCATTGGGACACTATTCAATAATATTTGTTGCTTACACACTGTGAAAACAAGTAATAACTTAAGAGTCCTATGCATTATCCTTTTGATATTGCCAGAACATCAGAGTGATACTAAAGTACTCACAATGACGATGGAAATCCTTTCAGAGCCATCATCAAACAAGCTCTGCGGTAGGTGACTTGTGAGATCCTACAAGGATCAAACTTGTGATACCGGATATCAATTTGGTCCATCTTATGAATTGACAGATAAATTTTGAAAAAGATAAAACTGTTGGTGTGTTATAAAAACCGTTTGCATCTTAACACACCGACTAATTTTCCTAAATCAATTTTCAATCTTATGTCCATGGGAAGCCTCACCAGGTTATCTGGACATAGGAAAGCTAAACACGAATTGACGACTTAATCGGGAAGATAGTAACTTGTCGATTCACTTTTACTGTGTTGTCTGCTTTGAGACGCTCTGGTAATGAGAACGGCTAGTACAGCTGCGAAACCCTATCAAGGAGATTCTTCAGAATTATACCTGATCACAGGCAGTATTTATACTGATTAACGGGGAACCGTGGTTATTACAACCGTATTCGATGAAGTAATAAAGCCACTGTCGTCCATATATGTTGTTTATCAATAACCCATAAATGCATATGTTCTAACGGCGACAACAGTTACCCGATGACAAGTCAAAGTCAATACCACATGCTCATACTCGACCGACATACGTAAAGACATTGTGAAAGCTCAAGTACATGTTTCAACACTTACACTACTCTGATACCGTACATCTTTCTTGAAGTGACGAAGTATTAAAGTTAACGAATTTCAAGAAATTTCCATTACTATGATACCGCACGTCTTCCATGAAGTGACGAAGTGTTAAAGTTAAAGAATTTCAAGAAAGATAGTTACACAAGCTTTCAAAATCCAGAGAAGTATGAGCATGTCGGTCTAAAAGTCACAAGATCACAAGAAGGCAAAGATTACAAGATGGCAAAAAGAGATTATGCTTGGTTGATGATCTCAAGAAGCTCAAGATCACATATAAGTCAAGCTTAACAGAACAAGCTCAAGCCTAAAGTCAAAGATCACTACAACATTTCATAAGTTAATGATTGAAGTTTAAAGACTACGTGTTAGCCTCAAATATTGAGTCAAACAAGGAAGCTCGTTCACTAAGAATATTAGGTCCCAGTCATTCAATTAAGTAACATTGTAATAGGCTAGATTAGGTAAACGGGCTCTTTTATGTAAACTAATCGGTCACGAGTATCAGGCGAAAGCCTAAGTAATCCCGAGCCCGGCCCGTAGAAATACCAAAGGCATGAAAGCCTCTTGGTTTGACTATAAATACACCTCTCCAAGAATGGAGAGGGTGTTGGTTCTCATTGTAATTTTCAGTAGTTAATCAACCATCTCATTTTCTCTCTACTTTCTCTCTCTTGTTTCTCTCTCTAAACTTCTTCATATCTTCCATCTCTTTTTCTAGTTTAATCTATGTATCCATGTAATAAAGTAAAGTGACTATGGGTTACTGACAATTGGTATTAGAGCCTCGGGTGGATAGTGATTGTTTTGTGGTTTAATAAGCTAAAATTCATGGCTTATTTTTGTTAAATAAGCTCACGGCTCAAAAAGATTGGGGCTTATTGGTTTGTTTAGCTTACTTCTTCATTGTTATTGTAGGATCCCGATTATCACTTCATAACATATAACGAATCGAAGAAGAAAAGAGAAGTAGAAATGAAGGTTTTAGAGAGAGAAACAAGAGAGAGGTTAGAGAGAAAAGAAAGATATTATTAGAAGGAAAATTAGAAATGAAAGATTTAGATATCTTTTCCAAGTGGAAAAGATATATATATACCCCATCACGTTTAAGTAAATGTGTGGGTTAAATAACTCGGACCGGGCTCGGGACTTGCTTGGGATTAAACCCGAAACATATACAATATTAGATTAACTAATGAGCCCGATTTCCTATACTATTCTATTACAACGTTAACTGATTGAACGACCGAGACTAATACACGTAATGAACAAACTTCATGTTCGGCTCAATATTTTGAGGCTAACAGTTATACTTGTTCTACAGCCTCTATTGTTGCCATTACATGTGTTTAAATAAGTTCTAGTTCAATTTTTAAGCTTAAAAGGATTTGGCTTATTTTGGTTTCTAAGTGGCGGGTTGTTTAGTTTTTCTTAAGAATCACAAAGTCAAACATGTTATTTTGTGTTTAAATACTCTCCTATGCACTTAGGTTAAGCATTTAGAGCTTATTTGAGAATTTAAGTAGCTTACTTGGCTTATTTTTGCTTATTTCGAATTTCTGATTCAAGATGGCGGTTTGTATTTTAAATTCTTAGATTATTGTGGCGGTTTGGAGCTAAGATAAGGACGTTTTGTTGGTTAGCTAAGCTTGTGCAAGAAAACGAATAGCTAGGAAGCGACCTTGTACTATTTTTTAACCTATTACATGGCGGTTTGATATAAGAAATAGTGGTGGTTTGATTTATTATCTTGCAGCGGTTTGCCAATTCAGCAGCGGTTTGAACCAGGTACAATCGAAGAAAAATTAATCTTGGTCCTTTAGAAACGTTACTATGTCCAAATTTACCCTTGATAGCGGTTTGGTAAAAGATTATGCTAGCGGTTTGTTGTCTCAGCCCTGGTAGCGGTTTGACAAAAACCAAGTAGCGGTTTACCCAAGTAGCGGTTTGTTCTTTTATAACAAGCGACGGTTTGTCCAACAATTTAGGCAGCGGTTTGTTTATTAAATTTTGCCAACGGTTTGTTTAAATCATGAAGCAGTGGTTTAACATTTAATCTGCCAGCGCTTTACCTTATTTTTTTGGCAGCGGTTTGAGTACTAGTTGGTGGCGGTTTGCTATACCCAAAGGTAGCGGTTTAGATTGATCTTTTGCCCGCGGTTTGACTAAAATTTTAGGTGGTGGTTTGCTTGATCTAAACATTAACGAAATTTATTTTCATTTCACCCAAATTCGGTGATCCAATTTCGGTAAACTTCAATTTTAGACAAAACGGACTTTGGACTTTAAAAGACAATTAATCTACATTCACAAACCATGAACCACAATCACAATCAAGGACTTGAAAGACATTTAATTCAACTCAAACAAACCTTAATCTCAATCAATTTACATTCACGGTTTTCTATTGATTTTGTAAAACCCGTGAAAGACACAATTCTTTTCTCGGTTTTAATCATAGACTTGTAAAATCCCGTAAACGTTAATTGTTTCGTTTTACCACAACTTCAGATCCTTCAATCATTTTTACTTCATAATTCTACAATCATTCATCATGACTACTCCAATTGTAAATTCCACAACCGACAGTCAAATGCATAATAACATCATGGCAGCTGGTTCAAGGGATCGTCCACCAATGCTTGCAACAGGATGATATGCACAATGGCGATCACGTTTCTTAAGATACATTGATACAAGACCAAATGGTGATACTTTGAGGAAATACATTCTCGAAGGTCCTTACACTCCTTCTACTGTCATAATTCCAGTTGTACCTGCAACGAATAATTCTCTAGCAGTTTCTGAACGAACAACAGTTGAGACAGTCCTGAATTTGTCTCCTGAAAACAAATCTCATTTTGAATCAGAAAAGGAAGTGATTCATTTGATATTGACTAGAATTGGAGATGAAATATACTCAACTATTGATGCATGCAAGACAGCTCATGAAATGTGGGAAGCTATTGAAAGGCTACAACAAGGTGAATCCCTTAACATTCAAGATGTCAAGACAAACTTATTCTGGGAGTTTGGAAAATTCACCTCTCATAATGGAGTCAGATTACACAAGGTTTTACAAGCTGATGAATGAAATGATCAGAAACAATTTAACAGTTGCTATGATGCAAGTCAATGTTCAATTTCTTCAACAACTTTAACCAGAATGGTCACAGTTTGTAACAATTGTCAAGCAACAATACAATTTGGATGAAGTTTCATATCACAAGCTCTTTGACATTCTGAAACAATATCAAAAGGAAGTTAATGAACTCCGTGCTGAAAGAATAGCCAAGAATGCTAACCCATTAGCACTTGTTGCTACTGCTCAACCACATCAAGAACCATATTACCAAACATCAAAGTCTCACAAATCATATGCACAAACATCATAAGCCTCACTTGTAACACCCCTAAAATGGGTCGCAGCAGAATATGGGTCAGAGAGTGTTACTTCATAGATCAACAGCACAAGATATGAGAATGACCTCTATATGGGTCGTTTGAAAATGATACATTGGATTAAATAAACTTGTTTGTTATAGAAGCCCAAAGCTTAAATTGTTCCCCACGAAAATGTAAAGATTTTGATACATAACAAATACTCTAAAATGTAATGCATTTAAATCTCCACGCAAAATGATTCCCAAAATGTTGACCCCCAATGTATCCTTGTTCTTGTACCTTATTGACCTAAAAAGCATGCTTTAAAACGTCAACATAAAGTTGGTGAATTCACAGGTTTGATAAATGTATAAAGTGGGACAAGAAGATTTCTAAATGTAAGACATGTAACACATACAATATCTCAAAAGTAATTACGAAATGCACTAACCTCATGACACTGAAGCTACAACATATATGTATGCAAATTAATGCAAATAATGTGCCCATGTAGATGTTCAACCCGCAACATCCAAATTGTTCCGACATGGTATACATTCGTTGTTTTAGTACATTCGAAACTGGTGAGTGCTACTCACCCGAACGGGGATGTCAATCCCAAATAGATCTGTTCATAACATTCACGCTTACAATCTAGTAATTAACAGTTCATGATTCATGGGCATAGTGGGTTATAGCTACTTAGGCAAACTTGTAATTTGAATAAAAGTGTACTTGCGTCCACACGTAAAACAATGCATGTTTCTCACCCCAAAGTTGTAAATCATTATAATAGTATAAAAATAGGGTTATGAACTCACCGTAAATGAATGGTTTGATTATCTAAATCAAATAAGTAAATCGTCTCGGCAATCCGATTACAACCTAATTAATTATAGGTCGTAGAGTCATGAATTGTATGTTAATATAAATAAAATATACACCATTTTTAAAAAGTTTACACCACCACCTAATAGTTTTTTGTTAAATTGAAAAATTAGAGATATAATTTAATCGTACTTTATAAATAAAAGTAACATGTAATTGGTATACCGTATAAGAAAAATATCATTTTTAGTATTACTAATGTATTTGTATGCTAAAAATATATGATTTAAATATTTTTTTATGATATAATTAATATTATATAATTAATTTAATTGTTTTTATAAAATAATGTATAAAAGTAAAAAATAGTGCACAAGGTTTTATAAACCTCGTATCTTTATCGTTTTAACTCGTTTTTAACGTTCTTTATATGTATGGATTCGTATTTGAAAAGTCTAATCAAATTTTATATTTATAATATGGTTTGGTACTGTTATGAACAGTAACAGTAGGTGAAAGTTTATAAAAATACTTTTTATAACTTTAATTATTGAAATCGTATTTTAATTGTATCTCGTTCGTTTTAATTCGGTTTTTAGTGATTCCTATGTCCACGTCTTCGTAATTAAAAGCTCTACTTAGGAAAATTAATCCCCATCAGTTTACTGTCGTGAACAGTAACATATTTTTATAAACTTACTTTTATAAAAATACTTTTTAACTTAAACTTGTAAATAACGTATCACCTTCATTTTAAATCCGTTTTTCGAGTTTCTTACATGTTTGGATTCCTCATGAAAAGTAATACCTTTATAAAACATTTCCCATTACTTTATCAGATCTGAAAGTGTGAGATTTTTATAAAAATAACTTCTATTAAAATACTTTTATACATTTATTTATTGTAAACTTAAAAATGTCATATCTCCTTCGTTATTGCTCGGGTTTTCAAGTTCCTTATATGCTCACGATCCTTGAGATTAGTATTAATTTAATAAATATAAAACATATACATTATTTGACGAAATCAAACATAATGTATAAAAACAGTTTGTATGATTATGTTTTATAAAACAAGTTTTATACTCCCATTTATTAGGAGCTTTTTTACAAATCTTTTACCAAGTTTTCTATCATATGTCTTACATATAATAAGTCCTCTAAAGGTCCATAACAATTGTCCAAGTGAAAACCATGTCTTCATGATCTTTTGTACATAAACATGTAATTAACTTTCAATACAAAATAATTTACAAACCTAACTTATAAATTATTTAACACTTATATATAATGTATACTTCCATTTTAAGTGTTATTTCATCACCATACATATAGAGTTTGATTTTATATATGTCTTGTGGTATCCTAAAAATCATAAAAATACATCTAGGTGGTGTTTAACATATATAACAAGCATGTACACATAAGATAATGAGTGAATGGAAATAAGATACTTTAAATAGACCTTATAGGAGATGAGGAGAATGGTGAACACAAGATAAAAAAAACCCTAGCAAGGCTTCCAAATTTGAAACCCTAATTTGGAAAACCTTAAATATGATTTCTTGAATAATCCTTGCTAAACCCGAATCTAAGCTTGAAATACCCTTGAGTGACCTTAGATATACTTATAATAAGCCCTTGAATGCTTGGAACATCTTAGAACCAAAAGAAAAATGAAACCCTAGTTTGTGAACTTTGGCCGTGGGTTTTGGCTAAGAAAAGAGAGAGTTTTTATGGCTTGGTGAATTATTTAGTGAATGTAAATGGATGCTAGTTGTATGACTTCCTTTATATAGCAAGTGGAAAACCTAAACAACCTTAAACATTACCATGGGAGCTTAGTGGTTTGAAGTATAAATGCAAAGAGCTCTCCTCCTCCCAAGACCCATACATGGCTGAAATGGGTGTCTATGGTATATGTGATATGCCAATTTATGGATACATGGGATGAGGTACTAGTATGTAAGGTTTATAACATGTAAAGGTAAGAGTTAGTGGGTCTTTAGGATTTATTTCTTATGTATAAGTCTCCTAACCGTCCATGAGGAGGCCACGGCTCACATTAGGATTAATTTTTGTGTATTGGGTATAAAAGTGAGTATTTGTTTGAGTATAAATAGGTATAGGTGCTTCCGGGTACGCCCGAATGTAATTTATTGCGAAACGTAAGCGTTTTACGTAACTAATAAAAATAAATTATGAAAAGTTATAAATTATACTCTTAATAATCATATAACAGTTGTTTGACGTAAACTTTTATTTGTTTGGTGTCCGTTTACGTTGAACGTTATTTTTTAGTTTACGCGATTTAACTATAAGATTATAATTAAAAGCGAACGCGTAAAACTCTAAAAATAAATAATGGTAATAATTGATTCGGGAAATGACATGAAATAATGGATTGTTACAGTCTTCCCCCGTTAACGGAGCCTTGTCCGTAAGGCTCAAGATGCGGCACTTGTCGAGGGTGCGGTTTTTGTAAAGAGGTGCGGATACTTCTTCTGGAATTGATCTTCACGTTCCCATGTGAACTCAGGACCTCTCTTAGAGTTCCATCAAACTTTGATGATGAGGATACGACTTTTCTTTAACCGCTTGACTTCACGATCCATAATTTCCACTGGTTCTTCAACGAAGTAGAGTTTATCATCAATGCGTATTTCATCCAACGGGACTGCCAACGGCTCGTCGGATAAACACTTCTTTAGATTGGATACATGAAACGTGCTATAAACCCTGCTTAACTATTGAGGAAGTTTAAGTCTATAAGCAATGGTTCCCACTTTGGCTAACACCTTGAAAGGTCCAATATATCTCGGGTTCAACTTCCCCCGTTTGCCAAAACGTACGACCCCTTTCCAAGGTGATACCTTTAACATAACCCGGTCACCAACTTGAAATTCTAAAGGCTTATGCCTCACATCGGCATAACTCTTCTAGCGATCACGAGTGGCTTAAATTCTTTGCTTGATTTGGACAATCATCTCGGTTGTCTCATGAATGAGTTCTGGACCGGTGAGCTGAGCGTCTCCGACCTCGGCCCAACGAACAGGTGAGCGACACTTCCGACCATAAAGTGCCTTGCATGGGGCATCTTTAAAACTAGCATGATAACTATTGTTGTACGAAAATTTGATCAGCGGTAAGTGTCTTTCCCAATCATTCACAAAGTCTATTACATAAGCGCGCAACATATCTTCTAATGTCTTAATGGTTCTTTCGCTTTGCCCATCAGTCTCTGGATGGTATGCCATACTCATATCCAGCCGAGTACCTATAGCCTTCTGAAATATCCTCAAAAACTTTGACGCAGACCTAGGGTCACGGTCACAAATGATTGAGACTGGTATTCCATGTCTCGTGACTACTTCTTTCAAGTACAGTCTCGCTAGCTTGTCCATAGGGTCAGTTTCCCTCATCGGAAAAAAGTGTGCAGACTTGGTGAGTCGGTCTACAATTACCCATATGGTATCGTTTCCCCCTTGTGTCTTTAGGAGCTTGGTGACAAAATCCATGGTGATATTGTCCCACTTCCATTGAGGAATATCTAGTTGTACCAATAAGCCAGATGGTTTTTAGTGTTCAGCTTTGACTTTTAAACACGTCAAACACTTGCTAACGTAGGTGGCAATGTCGGCTTTCATGTTAGGCCACCAGTATAATTGCTTTATGTCTTGGTACATTTTATCAGAACCCGGATGAACAGAATATTTTAACTTGTGAGACTCATGCATAATTAGAGTCCTTAGGTCACCATAGCATGGCAACCAACTCTTGTTATTAAAACATAGTGTTCCGTCCGCACGCGGTTCCAATTTCTCCTTCCTGGATTTTTCTGGGTCCTTTAAATTTTCAATTAGCATACCTCCCACATCTTTAGACTTGAGGTTTTCTGATTTTCTTGCCTCAGTTTGAGCCTCCAAAATCCGCTTGGGAAGATCCAAACCAATAGTCATAACCAAGGCTCAAACCCGTAATGGCTTATTTTGTTCTTTCCTGCTCAATGCGTCAGCCACTACGTTTGCTTTCTTCGGGTGATAACGAATTTCACAATCGTAATCACTAAGCAATTCCAACCAATGGAGTTATCTCATGTTCAATTCCTTCTGATCCAGGATATGTTGTAAACTCTTGTGGTCAGTGAACATGGTACATTTTGTCCCGTACAGATAATGCCTCTAAATCTTCAGAGCGAACACTACCGCGCCTAACTCCAAATCATGAGTGGTATAATTCTTCTCATGAATTTTAAGTTGTAGTGATGCATAAGCAATTACCTTTTCTCTTTGCATTATCACAGCGCCCAACCCTTTGATCGAAGCATCACAGTAAGCGATAAAGTCTTCACTTCCTTTGGGTAAAGCCAGAATTGGGGCACTACACAACTTCTGCTTTATCAATTGAAAAGTTGTTTCTGCTTTGTCACTCTAATCAAACTTGACCTTCTTTTGAGTAAGCTTGGTCATTGGCTTGGCGATCTTTGAGAATCCTTCAATGAACCTTCGGTAATAACTGGCAAGGCCTAAAAATTGACGAATCTCCGTTGGAGTCTTAGGAGATGCCCAATCTTTAATGGATTCAATCTTGGCGGGATCTACGTGAATACACTGACTGTCAATCACGTGACCAAGGAACTGTACTTTAGGAATCCAAAATTCGCATTTAGAGAATTTGGCATACAACTGCTCCTTCTTAAGCAACTCTATGATTAACTTGAGATGCTTTTCATGCTCTTGCTTGCTTTTGAGTAAATCAGAATATCGTCAATAAAGACAATCATGAATTTATCTAAATATGGTTTGCACACCCGATTCATGAGATCCATAAATACAGCAGGTGTGTTAGTCAAACCAAACAACATAACTTCAAATTCATAATGTCCATACCGAGTTCTGAATGCGGTCTTTGGAATATCTTCTTCACGAACCCTTAGTTGATGATAACCCGATCTCAGGTCGATCTTCGAGTAGACACTCAAACCTTGTAGTTGATCGAACAAATCATCAATCCTTGGTAGCGGGTAACGGTTCTTCACTGTCATCTTATTCAATTCTTGGTAGTCAATGCACATCCGGAATGATCCATCCTTCTTCTTGACAAACAAGACCAGAGCTCCCCAAGGTGAGAAACTGGTCTTATAAAGCCTTTGTCAGAAAGTTCTTTCAGTTGGTCCGATAATTCTTTCATCTCGGACGGAGCTAATCGATAAGGTGCCCGTGCTACAGGTGCAGCACCAGGTATCAAATCGATTTGAAATTCCACTTGGCGGGTTGGTGGAATACCTGGCAAGTCCTCGGGAAAAACTTCAGGAAAGTCTTAAACTATTGGTATGTCTTCAAGTTGTTTCTCCTTCGACTTGTCTTCCGTCTTTTTCGTGGTAACATGTGCCAAAAAGATAGGACATCCCTTCAGCAAATACTTTTGTATTTTGGTGCACGAGATGATGTTTAATCATGACTCGTGTCCGCTGTTGCTTTTGTCACCATGAAAAATTAAAATTTCGTCTCCAAAGGGAACACAAACGAGTCTCTCATCACAAACGATTATGGCATGATATTTAGCTAACCAGTCCATATCAATAATGACGTCAAAACTACCCATCTCTATGGGCATTAAGTTGATGTTGAATGGATGATTTAGAAAATTCAAAGTACAACCCCGTATAAGTGTATTAACCCAAATTATTATACCGTTAGCTAACTCGACATCATAACCATGATCTAATGTAGTCGGGATGATATGAATCAAAGAACTAAATGTAGTAGATATGAAACTTCTATTGGCACCAGTATCAAATAAAATCGAAGCATAACGGTTATTTAAGAGGAACGTACCCGTGACAACATTAGAGTTCGGGTTTGTTTCGGCAGTGCCCACATCATAGGCTCTTGCTACAGCATTACCATTCCCAGCCCGATTTCCCTAATTCCCGTTCTTCAACTTTGGGCAATCACTCCTGAAATGACCCTGAGGTCCACACTCATAGCAAGTGAGAACTCTTTGGTTTGTCCCTTGGGCTCTTTGGTTGTTGTTGGCAGCAGCAGGCCTGTTTTTACAGTCACGGGCCGAATGGCCAATCCTTTTACAGTTAGTGCACTTGGGAGCACATGGCCCATCATGGTGATAGTTGCACTTGGGGCACATAGGTTTGATTCCTCTGTACAGTTTCTTATCAACAGGCCCAACAGTATAAGCCCGTGCCACATTATTTCTTTTGAATGGCTGTTGTTGGTTTTGGTTGTTTTGAGAGGTATCCTCAAACTTCCTCTTATTCTCAGCCTGACGTTCAATAATAGTGAGGATCTTTTTATCCATCAATTCAGTGGCAAACTCAATTGCCTCCTGCATTGTCTTGGGCTTATCATATCGGGGAGGCCACCGACATACTTTTCAACTACATCCGATTCCTCGGGAAACATTCGATCACACATCAATACCAACTCTTGAAAGCGTCGGTTGTAACTCATCACATCGGTTCCTTTTACCTTTAGGTTCCACATTTTAGTTTCCAACTTTTTGATCTTACCCCTTGGGCAGTATTTATCGGTCATCATTTTCTTCAAAGTCTTCTATGGCATTGAATATGCAATATCGTGTCTGACATCCAGAACGTTGGAGTTCCACCATGTTAAGGCATTACCTTAAAGAGTACAAGTTGCAAATTTGACCTGACATGCGATAGTGTAGTTGCTGATGTGGAAAATAGATTCCATCTTTTCTAACCATTGGGTCAGTTCGACAACCCCTTCAGTGCTTTTAAAATTCCTAGGTTGGCACTTCAGGAAATCTGTGTAAGTGCATTCACGGACAGTAGACACTTATCTTCTTCCGCTAGTTCCTGAATCATAGCTGTCATCGCCACTTTTGCTCATGTCTGCATCACGTTCTGCCAACACAGCATCAATGCCTCGCTCTATTAGTGTTCTAAGTTGAGCATCGGTAACAGGTGTGGAGGTGGTGGTGGTTGTTGTGGCTAGCGACGCCCTTGTGGTTCTTCTTTTTGGTGGCATTTTCTTCAAAAATCACAAGAAATATAATACACGTCAGATTTCATACAATCATAAACGCAACATGACACATGCATAATAAATAAAATGAGATCACAACCCACAGTGAAATATACACAACTGAAGTAAAGTCAACAATGACATAAATAAATCAACATCCATACCTAACAACATCGTTAATCATACATGATAGTTCTGATTACAACATGATCAGTACAACGAGATACAAAATGAAAAATATGGTCCTAAGGCAATGCTAGCTAAGGATCACCCATAATACTTAACATGCCATACAATGACAGCTAAAAGATAAAAAAAATGTCCCTACAGCCTACTAGCTGGGAGTACCCCATAAAACTTAATAGGCTGTATAGGATAGCTACAAATGATACATGACTAACAGCTGTTGCCAGCCTTATCTGGCTCATCCCAGGGCTCTAGATCTCTAGCCTCTAGTGTCTCAATACGTCCAAGTGATGTAGTCAACTGAGTCTGAAGTGATGAAGTTTGAGCATTCAATGTGGTAACCTGTGCCTCTAGTGTCCTAACATGGGCCTTTATGGCTGCACTCTTATCGTCAGAACTAGTCCACGCTATACGAGCATACATTGCCTCTCTATCCAAAATCATAGTTGTGTGGCGGTAATATGGCCTATCTCAGTGTGTTGAATCGGGATCTCAGATAATCTCGGTCGTCTTGTGCATCCTCGAATCGCACCAAGGACTCCTTATTCTCCTGCCAAACAGTAGTAGCAAGCTCTGTCACTCTCTGGTTGACCCCCTCCAAGGTGGTCGGTGCTACCTCCAGCATGGCCTCAACAATCTCATCCTAAGTATCGGTAATCCCATAACGCGTCTCCATAACTCTGCTCGCCTAAGGTCAGCCTATAGAGTAGTCCCTGGCTATCTCAGAGCACTAGCTGCCGAACTCTCCCCGATCTCGAGTCTGGGAGCAGGAGTAGTAAGGCAAGCTCTCTTCCGAGGCGGCATCCCAGCCTCGGGAATATCAGTCCTATGGGTAGTAGATGGAAGTAACAGGGGTGGTAATGCAGCTCTCATCCGAATCCCAACTGCCTTATAGCCCAATGGTGCCCCTGCATCAGTAGGGCTAGTAGTGAGTGGTGATGGTAGAGGTAATGGTGGACATGCTACAGGTAGTAGTGGAGTAGGTGCGGCAGCATGCTCAGCAATGAGTGCCTCCATAGATGCTGACATAGGTGGCTCAAGTCTGACAGTCTTCCGTGCCCTACGAAGATGTGTCTGAGCAAAGAGGACCATATTCTGAGGTGATCTAGGTGTAGGTGCAGACTCATCAGTCTCAAATGCCTTTGTATCCCTAGCTGAGGGAACAAGGTCAACAATAGGTATAGCAGAAGAGTCGGTCAGAGCTAGGTGCTCTTCCTCCTCCTTGTCATCATCCTCATCCTTAAAGGGCTCCTCATCCTCATCATCAGTATCATCATCATCATCATCATCATCGGAGGGCTCATCATCGCCATCCCCTCCATCAGCAGGATAGTCAGCATGATCCTCCTTGAGGTCCTCCTCCGGATCGGAGTCGGCTACATAGCCTAGTGATAAGGCAGTAGGTGAGGCATCAGTAGGTAGAGGCTGGTCCTCAAAGGGTACCTCAGCATCAGATGGTGCTAAGTACTCAGGGTACTCAGGCTCAAGTATATATGCTACATCAACAGGTGAAGGTGGGTGCTCAGGACCCGGCACGTAATCAGGAGATGGTGGGTGCTCAGGTCCGGGCACATAGCCAGGAGATGGTGGAGCTACAGGCTGCATGAGGAGTCCATCATATCCATATATGATGACTCATGGAGGGCCTCCATCAGACGGCTCCTCATCAGCTCCCCAAAAGACTCTACCTGGCTCGGAATCAGTGTAGACAGATGTGTAGGTGACAGTGGATGAAGACATGATTGCTGTAACAACAAAATAAACTTATATAAGTATATTATATGAGGTCAATATAGTATATACGTAGTATAATATAAACACGTATATAGATCATGAAAGCATATAGTGTAACCGACTAATGAAACTCAATAGTGTATGTATGTCCCATGAAAACTTTTGTA